>WYDI02023036.1:8276-21089 GCA_009867235.2 Psittacus erithacus
GGTGGGGCTGGGTATCGGTCGGTGGTGAGCCATTGTATTCTCTTCTCTTGTTATTTCCTTTATCATTATTATTATTGATGGTAGCAGCAGTGGTTTGTGTTATACCTTAGTTACTGGGCTGTTCTTATCACAACCCGTGGGTGTTGTATTCTTTTGATTTTCCCCCCCATCCCTCTGGAAGCTGAGGGAGGAAGAAGGGGGGTGAGGAATGAGCAGGCTACGTGGTTTTCTAATTTACGACTGAGCTTGAACCACGACAAGATTGCAGTCTTGATTCATATCTCCAATTTCAACGGAAAAAACTTCTGCTTACTAAATACACAATTGAATCGTTGCTGCAAATATATTGAACATTTATTTTAAGACATCTAATGATGAGGAGTTCTCTGAATTATTAGGTGAAAAAAAAAATCATAGATTTCTGGGATGAATTTGTTTGACTTCACAGTGAAGACTATATCTTTTTCTCCGAAGTATAAAAGCAGGAAATATCCTGGTTCTAGCAGCTGTTTATACACTAACTTCTTTTTTGCACCTTTTTCATAACCCTTCTGTTTTTCTGATGTAAGACATTTCACAGTATTTTTTACAATGAAACACATTAATATTGCAACATATATTTTGCAAGGATGAATATCTTTAATTGCATTAGCATTATACTGACAAGCCAGGAGAAAGAAACCAGTGATTAGAGCAATGACGTACAAACACCTGACAGAAGGTACCAGAAATATTATGACTTTAAATAGACATAAAAAAATACGGAAGGGGGGATAAGCTACGAACATTTAGAAGTTGCTTATCTTAAAGGTTGGAATGAAAAAATAAAGTCCTGACTTTATGCTCCTTCTTGCTAACATCATCTTCAGGTCCTTTGTGACTTTTTTAGTTGATCTCTGAGCATATCTGCTCTATGAAGGCAGAAATGCACAGAGATACACAGGATAGCCATAAATAAGGCAGTTAAGTATCAAGAGCAATTTACCAGCAGCATCAGCAACCTTAGTGTCAACTAATTTGCCATGCTTTTCAGTAGAATGCCAAACTAGATTATTCTCAATACAGAAGATAGCTTTGTTTACACCTAACTCTGTACACTACACTACCTTATAGCTTAGCTTCAGCTATATGCAAGCTCTTAAGCTGGGTCTGAATTTTCAGTTGCATTTTGTGAGGGCTCAATAAGCCCACAAGCATATTATAAGCAATAAATAGCAAAATATGGACTCTTGGCAATTATCAAGACCTTTAAACCCTGTATTTACAAATATTAGGTATCTTCCTGAATTACTTCCTTACCCTAAATGCTTCAAACTTGAACAAGCTGAACAGACCAATGCTGTATAGACTTATGCAGGCTATTTCTAAAGAGTTACTCCCTGTGCTTGTTTTGGCTGGAATAGAGTTAATTTTCTTCATCGTAGCTAGTGTGAAACTATGTTTTAGATTTGCGAGCAAAACTGTTGATAATGCAGACATGTTTTAGTTATTGCTGAGCAGTGCTTACACAGCATTCTGTTCTGCTCCTCATACCATCCCACCAGCAAGTAAGCTGGGGATGAATAAGACATTGGGAAGGAACACAGCCAGAAGAGATGGCCCCAACTGACCAAACGGATATCCCATACCATATGACATCATGCTCAACATATAAAGCTGGAGAAAGAACTAGGAATGGAGGGTATGTTCAGAGTAATGGCATTTTGTCTTCCCAGATAATCATTACATGTGATGAAGCCCTAGTGAACACCTGTCTACTGATGGGAAGTAGTGAATTAAATTCTTGTTCTTCTTGGCTTGCATGCATGGCTTTTGCTTTACCTATTAAACTGATTTTACCTTAACCCATAAATTTTCTCACTTTTACTGTTCTGATTCTGTTCCCCATCACACCAAAAGGGAGTTAGTGAGTGGCTCTGTGGTGCTTCTACTCTATGAAGTAATGCAGGCTTCTAAAAGGAAAGATACCTTGAAAAATAATCAGCAGTAGTCTAGGTGGCATACCAAGATAAGCAGTACAGCTTTTGTTGCCTGAGCTAACTTGCCTGCCTTCAATTGCCTCAGATGGCTGCATAGTACTGCATGTGTTTGACAGACTACATAGACATATCTGTGCAGAAGATAACTGGGGAACAGAATTTCTTTTCAATTAAATATGTCAATCTTTTCTTGAGGAAAAGAAAAAAAAAAAAGCTTCTTCTCATCATATTAAAAATAAAAATTTCATTAAAATTCCAGTTAGGGATTTGTTTGGAATGCATTCTTGCTTTATGAAGACACTTATAAATTTTGATTAGTCTCTTTGAGCAATGAACTTCTGAAAGCTGGACATTCTGAGTTTCAAATGAACCAATTTTCAAGCTCAGGTAGACAGGCAGCCAGGTTAAGTAATGAAAAGTTGGTCCATTCAGCCTTTCTGTTCTCTCTCATATACTTCCCAGTCACTCAGTCTCATCTCCTGACTGTTTGCCTTGTCAGTATTACTTCCTTTACTGCATCACTAATTTTATTTGAAAAAGGTGGTTGTAATTGAATTTTTCTATGGAATTTGTGCCACAGGGGAAGAATATTCTAAATGTCAAAATCATTATTACAAAAAATTTCCAGCCAGTTCCAGTTATTAGTACAAACTGCATACATCTGCACTATTTTGTGACTGGAAGCTTCTGCAATGCCTTTTGCTTAACTTCTCACTCTGCTCTCATTTTTGCCTTGCATTATGGTACAATTTCTTACAAAGTATTTATGGGGCAGGAGGAAAGAAAACAACACTGTTTACAACTATGATTTTAGCTTTCTTCCTTTTCTTTGCCAGAATTTTTTTTTTTTTTCAGCAGTAATATCTGTACTGTGCATCTATTTTGTGGAAAGTGATAAGTTCTCTGACTACTTGATAAAAAGAGGAAAATATTTTTATAAATAATTAAAAATATTGTAGTCTCAATTGGAAAACTTCAAGGGCAATGACAATTCAGTTTGAACTAATTCTTATTTCATCTTCAAAATCATAATTAAATTTCTCAGGAGGACATAAAATGTGAATCTTATATTTCAAGAAAATGTTACATTTAGTAGTATTTTTTAATGAGTTCAAAAATATTAATTAGGTCTTCATCCCTTTTAAAGAAATGTCTGCCCTACTGATTTCTTGCAGGAGAATAAACAGGCATTCAATGCTGTGATTTAGTTCTACATTTCTTTCCCTGTATACACCCTAGCATTGCAGCAGTTCATGTATAGAGTAGCACATATGTAAAATTAAAGACTTGCACATAATCATAAATGGATGATAAAGAGGACTGTAAAAAAAAAGATTCAGTTTTTCTGCTTGGGTTTTTTTTTTAAAGCACAAGACAGTACAGTAAAATTTTTTAGAAAATGTCTTCAGATGGTATTCCCAGTTATCTGTTAAATTCATGACATTGTGATCACAAATGATAAAAAAAAACCCAACAAAATTAGGCATACTTCCTTTCCTTGATGTGCTTTTCTTTGTTCACTACAAATCAGTAAGTTCAAGTTAATGTCAGAAATAAGATTTTTTTTATTACCTTTTTTGAATACTGACAAGGAGACTAAATAAATGGAAAAATTACGATGCATGCAAATCCAAACAAGGTGCAATTAAATTGTGGCTGTAAAAAAATCAATTACAAAAATAAACTCAAATGTTTCAACCTGTTTGTAATTTCATTATTAAAAAAATAGTTGTATCTAAATGAAATTTTTATGATTAGAGTTTAAAATACACAGATGAGTTTTGAATCTTTTTTCTTGAATGAGACTTTTATGTTCACTTTTTTCATGCTTTCAACAGCTTTCAGCATTTATTGTTGCACACAGAAATTTCAGCTGTAGGCGTTGGTCCAAACTCTAGCTGAAAATTAGTTTTGAAGATTGATGATAGGAGCAATGTTTCTCTGCTCCTACCAGAGGACATAGACACCTTAGTGTTGACTCCACTGTGGAACAGTAGTTGATCCAAACTGAGTAGTGTTTAAAACAATTATCATTTAATTTTTAACTGAGAAAAAAAAAAAGGGGGGAAAAATACAGAAAAAGAAGAGTGACCTGCATTATAAGCATTCACAAGGATTGATCTACTGCCATATTCTTGGAACTCAAATGTATCCACAGTCTACACTGTCAGATTCTACATGACTCTGGACACAAGTGTCTAAAAAGCTAAAACCAGTAACTATGCTAAGTTTGAGAATTTAGACACATAGCAGGATTTAAGACCTCCTGCTAGTCTGTTGCCCCAAAAACAAGCAATGCAAATTGAAGAAGAGAAGAAATGAAAACCTGCATACATTTACACATTCTTTTCATATCCGAATATGATTTTGTTCAGCACACTTTACAGCATTTAAACACTTACTTCTAAATATAATAAACTCTGCTTGCAAAATAGAGTAGTATACTTGTGTTAATATCCAAAAAGGTAAGAAATAGTAGTGAAACTAAAGAAAAGACATGTAATTTTGTTTATCTGAGTTGAAGATATACAAAATTTTCATGCATCTTAAGAAATTGGCTATGCACTCAACCCTGAAGACCAAAACACATTGGCCAAATCTTCTGTTGTGATCTTCATATTTTTTTATTTTTGTGCCAGTACACTTGCATATAACTGTTGACAATTATTAGCTTATTCTCTAATTGGGCTTTAGGCAGATTAATCTGCAGCAATTTAACATAATTTTGCTGAAATTTTAAACCTTGTATTCCTGACACTAATGCCTGTAACAGCATGGGTCCATGAGTGCTTTCCTCCGGGTATATGTAGAGATTATAGCTTTCTGTCTGGTCAGCACGGATCTGATTGCTTTCTATGTCAACTTATCATAAATACATTTTTCAATAAAGCTGAAATCTATTTACCTGTATGCTTTTTCCATTGATCTGACCAATCTTTATGACTGACTGACTGCAATGTACAAATAGTGTGGAGTATGAGCAGCAGAGTTTCTCATTTTCAGCAGGATTTTCAGACCTTTCAAATGCACCTCACAATATTTGCCTCAGTGAGATGGTCTATAAATAACTTGCAAACCTTTTAGAACTAATGCGTCATCAATTTTGTACCTGCTACATAAATTTATCTATGTGTTTATGCCCTTTCAAGAGTCTTTTCTGTAAGAGCTGGTGTCAGTCCAAAAGGCTCTTGGTTTCACTGTGAGCAGCAAAACTTCAGATCCTTCAGAGTCATCATTGATCTATTTCTTTTCTTCCATGACTTCTGATCCAGCAAAGAAAGCTCATCCCATTGTGTTTGGATCTGAGACTGATGATTTTCAGTGGTTGCATTTTTTTTTTTTTTTTCTATTTTTTCCCACTTTGGGTTCTGGTAGATTTTGCAGTTGATCTTTGCCAACCTCATGACGTTCAACCAAGCAAAGTGCAAGGTCCTGTGCCTGCGTCGGGGCAATCCCAGGCACGGCTATAGGCTGGGCAGAGAAAGGATTCAGAGCAGCTCTGCGGAGAAGGACATGGGAGTGTTGGTCGATGAGAAAATCAACATGAGCCAGCCATGTGCGCTCACAGCCCACAAAGCCAATCGTATCCTAGGCTGCATCAAAAGGAGTGTGACCAGCAGGTCAAAGGAGGTGATCCTGCCCCTCTACTCTGCTCTTGTGAGACTCGACTCTTGGAGAAGAGAAGGCTGCGTGGAGATCTTACAGCAACCTTCCAGTATCTGAAGGGGGCTTACAAGGATGCTGGAGAGGGACTCTCAATCAGATAATGTAGTAATAGGACAAGCTGTAAAGGGTTCAAACTTAAACAGGAGAAGTTCAGGTTAGATATAAGGAAGAAGTTCTTTACTGTGAGGGTGGTGAGGCACTGGAAAGGATTGCCCAAGGAAGTTGCAAATGCTCCGTCTCTGGCAGTGTTCAAGTCCAGATTGGATGGGGCCTTGAGCAACTTGTCTAGTGTGAGGCATCCCTGCCCATGGCAGGGAGGTTGGAACTAGGTGTTCTTAAGGTTCTTTCCAGCTCTAACTATTCTGTGATCCTATGATTCTGTGACAAATGCCACTCTCAGACCAGAATGGAGGCATATAATATTGTTAATCATTTCAACAAATCTGGAGTTACATTCTTTGCTTAGGGAATGGAAATCGTATATTACTAGAAAACTTGCCGACTACCCACTTAACAGCCCTCATTTCCACCAACTTTAAGATATATGAATGAAACTTATTAACATTCAAAGTGAGAATGATAATTAACATTGAACTCATTTGATACATTTTCAAAGTACACTGGAAAGAAATTATAATAATTTTCAAAGGACAAAAATTTGATAACATGGTTTTAATAAGTTTAAACTATAGAAAAACGTCTTTCTCTGAAGGAAAATATTTTTAAAATCATGTGTCACTGCTTGAAAAAGAAAAAAATCCACATTTTAGCAATTACTCTTGAAGTAATTTTTCACATATGAAAGTTTAAATTTTGAATGCAAGATTAAAATCCACTCTTCAGCAGCTCCTATCAAATAAATTATCTTTTATCATAAGCAATGTGCTAATTGCCATTATTTAAAAAATGGTAAAAATTCATACAAAAAACCAGAAAGACCTAATAAAGCACAATCAAATATGGCTGTTAGAAGAAAGATCAGTTAATAATTTTACTAGATAGCTTTATTTATCGTATTATACAAGCATCATATATGAAATAGTTGCATCATTCTTATTGGACATATATGACATAGCTAAGTGTAAAATATACATGAACACATTCTCCCAGATTTCCAGATGGAAGCAACACTATGAGTAACAATAAAGTTTTTCTGAAATACATTCAATCCATGATTTTCCTCACTTTATGCTATTATGTAATAACTGATATTCATTCCAAATGAGTTCAAATAGCTGGTACAAACCACTAGCAAGGCACATAACGTGAATGTTGAACCCAATATAAACAGGTGTCAGAGATGCTGTAATATGCAAACCACTGGAGTATTTGGGATATTATCTTTTAATTAAACGAATTCCTTAATTATTCTCACATATTATAGCCTGTTAAGGCTTTGTCCTTTTAGCAATGTAGGTTTCCATTTTGATAATTTATTTTTCTTTTAGAGAGGAATAAACAAAACTTATTCTTCTCATAATAGAAATAATTGCTACAAGCCAGAACTTATGGGCATTGTATTAACATTCAAAAATGGCCTTCTTATGAGATCTAAACATAGCTTTCAAAAAATGGCACCTTCCAATAGCTTGCAGGTGCAAGGACCATCTGCACAGAAAAATTCACTGGCTGTGGGCCATTACAATGTTACCATACAATATCTGTCACTAAATTACAATGTTATCTTGGTAATGTATTTTCCCCACATTTGTGAACTTTAATTGTCTGTTTGATTTTATATGGTAATATTTTACAAATAAACACAATCATGAGAGCTTGTACTATAGATGCACAAATAATTTAAACAGTCAAGCTGGATTACTTTTAATAGTGCGATATTTAAATTCTGTTTCTTCACTGCTTTACAGATAAAACCCAGAATGTATAAAGCTCTAAGGGTTAGAACATAATATATTCAGTGTTCATTCATTCCAAGAATAATAACTGTCATAAGCATACAAACAAACAATAGCTCAAACAAACAAATAGACTATAAAATCAGACTGTTCTCCTTACTCCCAGAGTTGCCTGGTGTGCAGAACAATTTTGTATGTCTAAACCCCCGAAATATTAAAGAACTCATATCATTAGAAGAAACAGATGCTCTAGTGGTGCAAATTCAACTTTCAAGTAACTTCTCAGAAAATGGTGCAGTTCCACTAAGATAAATACAATCATTGAGTTCAACTATGCAAAATGACTCATTATTTCTCCCTATCATGTGTAAATCACAAATTGTATACACATCTTGTTCAATAAATACTATCAAATAAACAAGCCTTTTTGTTCATTTTCTACAGCACAAATCTGTTTGAAGCAGCAACAACCAGCTTCACTCACAATTCACTCATGAGGAGTTTAATCAGTAGTTACAATTTAATAGTTTGAATATGGGTCAATGCTTATGACTTCAGTTTCCTCTCTTCTCAAAGTCAGTATTTATCTTAGCTTTGAAGTGATAGACACTAGTTAAAGTTTCAGCACTGTGCCGAGACATATGCAGGCACTTATGCAGCTATGTCGATATCCCTGCCTATACATTTGTAAATTTTAGCCATATGTTGCCAACTTAATATTCTACCATTTGGTACAATTGAACTCATCACTAGGAGAAGCTATACATATAAAACCAACAAAAGAAAAACAAAAGAAAAGTGAAATGGCAAAAGACAAAACATTTCATTCTTGGTAAATAGTACATTGGTATGGACTGCAAAATTCCATGTCCTAAGCATAATCTGGCAGGAGATCAACTCACATTCATAGATACTCATCGCATCTGGTGTATATGGCATCAGTAACTGCAAGGTCACAGGCACAACACTATAATCAACATTCTGCCACCACTTTCAATTTAGGATCATATTTTCAAGGCTTGTAAGCTTTCTAAAATTAAAATTCTCTCTAGAAGTATTTTGATATAAATAGATTTAGCATAAAAGGTTTCTTTTTATTTTGAGACTGAAAAAAAATCTTCAAATTTGGATCAGCATGGCAGCAGGAATTCTTTATATCTTTAAACAATGATTTCTGCTCACAATCCTGTCTTTTTTCACCTTGAAGATTTTATAATAATGAAATGTGACAGGTACTTAATCACCATTATGCATTTAAGATTTTGAAAAATACAGTTTTTTAAAAAAACCTAAAATCCAGAAGGTACGTTCCTTCTGCTTGCAATTTATAATAAATAATTTAATCAACCACTTACATTATTGGTTAATAATAACTAGTAGTTTGATACTACAAGAGTAATTTATGTTGTCTTTCTAAAATATGTGGCTTCACAGGGAGATGAGGCACAGACTCTCAAAGGTACCCTGATATGATTTGTTGTAGAACATAGAGGATATAAGTAGCAAAACCTAGAAAAGTACTCTAAAGTCCCAGGGTAATGTCTTCCTTCCCTATGTCTTGAACTATGTTTCCCAGCTAACTGATGATGCAAGGAAAAGGAATTCTTGTCTATATTCTTAGATACCAATTCAGCAAAACAGGTAAGCGGTAAAATAAATTAGATTATAATAACATTCTCTGACTTCCTGCAGATAACCATGTGGTATTTTTTCTCATTCTTTTTCCAGCTTCCAAGCAGTCTCAGACATCCATTCTAGACACCTAGTTCCGTGATTATAGTCTTAAGGGAAATAAATCAATTCATCTTTGTTTTTTTTTATGAATGTTTGTCTGCTGACCTACATTGAGCAGAGATTAACACAAATATGTTTCATAACACACGTATGAAAAAAGTGAAATAGGTCTTTTCTTAAGAGAGTCTACAGAAATTACTTAACTTTTTTGGGATGCATAACTCATTTCAAGGAAAGCAGATCTCATAAAGTCATTTTCCTCTTCATTCGTCTGGTTAATTATGCAGCAATTATTAAATTGTGCAGTCTACAGGACCAGGTGGACAGACCATGGGAAGCAGGTAAAAGCAACTGAGGAGAGGTTCAGGGTGTCTGTGGCAGGCCTTTAGCTATGTTATATATGAGTGGGACCAGGAATTTTTGTTTTAACTGATTTAATGACAGTGAAATTGTGACAGAAGCTGAGAGACTATCCAAGAGAAAAATCTTTTTTTTTCCTATTTCACATACTTAAAAACTTTCTCTAAGCTTAAAATACTGGCTCTTATGAAGATTTGATGGTGGTTTAAATGGATCTTTGCTCTAAGAGAACACTAGAGTTACTATATTTTTTATGTATATATGAAGTGTATTAACGTATTCTTCACACATGGCACTGCATAAATTATGAAATACACTTCATCCTTTTATATTAAATATTGAAAAAGCTATAATTCTAGGTCTAGATGTTTCAACCAATTATATGCTTACTGGTGTGACTTTATTTTTCATAAAATTTTCTGAGTTTTAATCTATTTCCTTCAAAGGCTTCTATGAGAACCACGGAAGACCATTCTAGAGAAGCTCCTCAGTGGATTAGGGCTTAGATGTCCCAGATTGTGACACCTCTACCCAGCTATACTCAGATGTATCATAACTTATATCTAAAATCAAAGTAGCTGTAGCTTGGTACACGTTCATTATTTTACAAAAAAAAAAAAAAAAAAAAATCTCTTTCCAGTTATAAATATTTCTTATTAATTTAGTCAAATTAATGGAACATAGCTTCACTTTTTTCATTTTGATTTTAGATATTGTAAGAAGGAGAAACTGCAGATGGCATTGTATTTTGAAAGTGAGAACACATGTCGATTCCGAGGTTACAAGAGAAAGCTGCAGACATGCTCTTTAATGTATATGTTGAAGTTCAAATTTTCTTATTATTTTGTATCAAAAAAGTCTCAGACCTGCACAGAACAAGGAAAGAGCTCTGCCTCACATTTTAGCTGAGATATAGGAAGCACAATTAATTAACACTAATTTCTTACTATATTTGTAATGAAACCAGCTTTTTTCTTTTTGAGTAAACAAGTTAAAATACTGCTCAGATTTTGCTATAGCTTAATATTTTAATATATTATGGAGAAAAGGGAAAATGGAGGAGTCCTTTCCCTTGTTAAACTTTTAGCATTTAAATAAAATAACATAATAGATACTGCATAGCAATATCTTTATGCTATAATTAAGTAATACACTTGACTCCCAGCTACATCTTATTACAACCACGTATTACAGCAATGGAACAAATTTATTCTACAAAAGTCGTTTTTTTTTTTTTTTGCTATGGCAGGAGCCTTAATTGAGCAAGAAATGTTTATCTCTTCCGGGATTTAAAGAGTGAGAAGCATACTAAGTTTCCAATTTTCTCTGCAAGACTCTGAAATCTCACATTTGTAGGCATTTCAAGTCCAAATGTGATGTTTCAGTGATGAGTTACTCTATACTTATTTCCGCAAAGATACATGTCAGAATTTCAAGTATGATCTCTGAATAAGCAGCATTTACAAATAATTTTTAATACCATTTCAAATAATTTCTGGGGCAGAATTATATTAATGCAATAAATATCACATTGCAAAATATGTGATTCTAAACCAATTCAGCTCCAAGTCAAAACTAGCTTTCTAAGTCTAAAAGAATAATATTCAGAAAATTATATGCATTCAAATAAGAAAGAAAAATTATATTGATCTAGATCAAAAGAGTTTTTTGTCAACCCTAACCTCTCTGAAATACTCTGATAAAGAATACAGCATCAGCATAAAAATATCATGTATTAATATATAAATGACAGTTTAGAATAGGCTCAGCAAGAATTAAATAAATTACATGTATAGCTTAGTTTTATTTGAATCAGAACAACAGTATTTTCTTCGTACTTTTTGCTTGTCTCATTGTCTTTTAGATAGGAAAAGTATTTTATTCCTTTTCCCTGAAACACTACATTTTACTGATTTGCAAGGTAGGATTGAGTTTGTTACATTGATTTATCTCTATTCAAGTACTTTGGTTTTGGCTTTCTGAAAGGGAAGGATTTGGAGTGGGAAAGTGTTCTGGAGTCAACATGTTGTTGCTCTTGTTATTTCAACAGATCCACAAAATCGCAGCATGAATGAGGTTAGAGGGCATTTTTGGAGATAGCCAATTCCAAACCCTTCCGCTCATAGTGGGAAGAACTAGAACAGGTGGGTCCGGGCTGTATCCACTCAGTTTTGAAGACCTTCAGGAATGGAGACTGCACAACCATTCCAGGCAAGCTTTTCAAGTGTTTGGCAACCCTAATAGTAACAATAAAAAAAATTAAAAATAAATAACCAAAATTTTGACCAAAGTTTCCTGTACTTAAATTTTTTTCCCATTTCCTTTTCTCTGTTCTGAGGAGTCTCACTCCATCTTCTTTATGCCCTCACTTCAGGTGTTTTTAAAAATTTATAAGATAATCCTGAGCCTTCTTTCTCCAGGATGATCAGACACAGCTCTCTTTGCTTTCTGTCCTTGTATGAAAGATACTCCAGTCCTTTAATCATCTTTGTGTTCCTTTTCTGGACTTTCTGCAATATGTCTATGCCTCTCTTGTACTGAGAAGCTCAGAGCAGGACTCAGCACTCCAGGTTAGCCTTTAGCTATGTCGAAGATGCCCCTAATCATTTTAGGGGCTTGGAATAGATGTCCTCTAAAGGTCCCTTCCAGCCCAAGATATTCTATGATTCTATGACCTGAAATCTATGTGCTGCCTATAACAGATGATATGGCGGGTGAACTTCCTAGTTGCAGACAAATAGCTGCCATATGTGTTTAAAGTCACCACTCTGGAGAAATTTTCTCTGAAATTCTTAAATAAATTAATACTTTCATCTGTGCTTAGAGTTTTCAAATGTTTGTGTAAAGGTACTGTGGGAGTACTAGGTCTGAGTCAGTAGACACTTTTATCAATGGATAATAAAGCCAGCTATTACTTTACTGTCACTCCACTAATCCAAAAGGAAAAATAATCCTCCATATCCTGTGAACAGAATAAGATTAAGCAACAGGATGTCATTCAAACATACACTATCCTGTAAAAAAAAAAAGACAAAAAAACCTCAAAAAAACTAAACAATGTAGAAATCTTTACAGCAGTAAAATTGTTTGCTGAAATGAACTTAAAACAGATATTTCCAAGAGTGAGGTAAACCTAAAGTAGCCTGTCATGGGTTCAGCAGTAGCAGTCATTTTTTCTCCTTCTTAGTGGCTGGTGCAGCGCTGTGTTTCTAACTTTC
>WYDI02023039.1:0-38481 GCA_009867235.2 Psittacus erithacus
TATTCTCTTCCTTTGTTATTTCCCTTATCATTATTGTTATTGGTGGTAGCAGCAGTGGTTTGTGTTATACCTTAGTTACTAGACTGTTCTTATTTCAACCAGTGGGAGTTATATTCTTTTGATTCTCCTCCCCATCCCTCTGGGAGCAGGGGGAGGAAGTGGGGGGAGTGAGTGGAGGGAGTGAGTGAGTGGCTGCATGGTTCTGGGTTGCCAGCTGGGCTGAAAACATGACAGATGGGTCTGGAGGTAGCTAGGTATTATCTGGGGTGCCCCACCTGCCATTGTGCCTCTCTTCCCCTTTGTTTGCAGAAAAGCTTTTCAGACATACAATCTAATGCACCTCTTCTATTGTATCACTTAAATATGCTTGTCCTCAAGGCTATTTCCTGGACGGGCTTTTAGAAGTTTAATATCCAGAATGGGATTAAGAGGAGAACTGCAAAACATTCTTGCCCAATAACCATACTATTTTCAGAAGTTAACCATTTTGTATGATTGTATGAGAGATCTGATCAGCTGATTCTTCACTGTTTGTGGGGGGATTTTTGCAAGAGCTAGATTACAATTAGCAGTTCCCTACTGTTCCACAGTAGCCACAATAAATTAAACAGTAATATACCACTCATAAAACTGATGTGATCAATCTTAGGGTTTTAGGGGGTTGGTTTAGGGGCTTCGGGTTGGATTTTGGGGGATTCAGGGAGCATTACCTTTTCTTAGTGTTGGGTTTTATACAATATTTATTGCAGACAACTTGTCATTAGCTACCAAAATTGAAGGACATTTTAAAAGTTAAAGTTCATCTGCAAACCTTGATCACGACAGGAAAATTACAGAATTTTCGAGTACCTTTTTTCGGTAGCTTTTCAGGTTATTTAAGGAAGTGATACAGTGAAGTAGCATTACTTCTAAGATACATTAATGTGTGTGTAATGTGTTTTTAAGTTTAAACAGTGTGTTTCTAAGAGCTTTGCTGAATTATGCTGCAGGTACTGAAACCTGCTTCATCTGCAGAGTGAAATACCCTTAAAATGAAGCAGTTCCCAGGGTATACAGTCCCATCAATACACAGAAGGGAACATGTAGTGATACTAATAGAACTGTTTATGTATAGGACAATTAAGCCCCAAAAGGTATGGCATAGCCCTTGGGAAAGGAGGGTGAGGAGGGCAAGAAAGGTTGTGGAGGGGACAGGGAGGACTGCTAAGGAATTGTCACGAAGACTGAGGCTGTAAATACAGTGATCAGGTGACTGAACTATATCTGGAACTCCCACAAATTCAGCAAAAATGCTTTTACTACCAATCTCAATTATGAATATAAAGAGAATATGAATCATATTGTTAAAGGATGTTGCAGCAGTAATGATGACAGAAATGTACTGGTTTTGCATGACAAGGTTTTGGTAGCAGAAGGGTTGGAAGGGTAGCTGCTGTGAGAAACTGCTAGAAGCTTCGCCTCTGTCTCATCAAACCAATGCAGCTGGCTTCAAGATGGACCTGCCCCATGCCAAAGCTAAGCCCATCAGCAATGATGGTACACTTTGGGATAACAAAGTTAAGAAGGAGAAAAAGTTACTGGGCAGGAGCAATTGTAGCTACAGAGAGGAGTGAGAGTATATGAGAGAAACACCCCTGCAGACAGCCAGGTCAGTGCAGACGGAGGGCAGAAGGTGCTCCAGGCACTGGAGCAAAGATTCCCCTGCAGCCCGTGGTGTAGCCCATGGTGAGGCAGCTGTGCCCCTGCAGCACATGAAGGTCCGTGGTGGAGCAGATCTCCGCCTGCCACCCATGGAGGTCCATGGTGGAGAAGATCTCCACCTGCAGCCCAGGGAGGATCCCGCGCTGGACTATGGGGGATGCCCAAAGGAGGCTGTGACCCCATGGAAAGCTCACACTGGAGCAGGCTTCTGGCAGGGCCTGTGGCCCCATGGAGAAAGAAGCCCACACTGGAGGAGGTTTGCTGCAGTACTTGTGACCCCACAGGGGATCCACACTGCAGCAGTCTGTTCTTGAATGGCTGCATGCATGGAAGGGACCCATGCTGGAGCAGTCTGGTCCTGAATGGCTGTACCCATGGAAGGGACCCACGCTGGAGCAGTCTGGTCCTGAATGGCTGTACCCATGGAAGGGACCCACGCTGGAGCAGTTCAGGCTGAAAAATTACAGCCTGTGAGGACTCATGCTGGAGAAGTCTGTGGAGGACTGTCTCCTATTGCAGGGACCCACGCTGGAGCAGTTCAGGCTGAAAAATTACAGCCTGTGAGGACTCATGCTGGAGAAGTCTGTGGAGGACTGTCTCCTATTGCAGTGACCCCACACTGGAGCAGGGAAGAGTGTGAGGAGTTCTCTCTCCCAGGGAGGAAGGAGCGGCAGAGACAACGTGTTATGAACTGACCACAGCCCCCATTCCCCAACCCCCTGCTGGTGGGGAGGACATAGAGAAATCAGAAGTTAAGCCCAGGAAGAAGGGAGGAGCAGGGGGAAGTTGTTTTTAAGATTTGATTCTATTTCTCATTATTCTGATTTGATTGGTAATAAATTAAATTATTTCTTCCCCCGAGTCGAGTCTGTTTTGCCCATGACAGCAATTGCTGAGTGATCTCTCCCCGTCCTCATCTCGACCCATGACCCTTTCATTATAGTTTTTCTCCACTGTCCAGTTGAGGAGGGGAAGTGATAGAGCAGCTCTGGAAGGACCCTGGTGTCTAGCCAGGGTCAACCCACCACAAGCACTCATGGAATTCAGCAAGAGAGCTAACAGCTTAGAATTGTTACAAATCAATTTGGATCATCTGCTGTTGACTGTAAATTAGGGGAATTAAATCAAGGCTTATTTTGATAAAACACCATGTGAAAATGTTTTGCAAAGACTTTTAAGTTTTGTCATGTTACTTTATTTTTCAGCATGAACTGTATGATAAACAAGTCCTGCTGAATAGCTAAAATGTGCCTGAAATGTTCCACACAAATGAGCAGAAGTAAGACATTTACAGACAGAATTTAGTCAAGGCTAAGGGACTGGAAGGGCATAATTACAGAAATGCCTCCTCACAAACCAGCACTAGCCAACTCCTGATAGTTATGATTCAAAAGGATTTGTTTCAGGTATGCGCAAGTCTCAAATTCAAGCAGATTAAATCTCATTAAAACATTTTCTAAACTTAAAATATAATCAAAGTTTGCCACATTTTTTTTTAAGGGAAATATTTCTTTTACTTTAAAATAAAGTTTTCATTTCATAAGGATCCTTAGATTCAAGGAAAACTACGTAAGTTCTCTTTTAGTTTATCAATTTAAATGGTGTGTTCTGAACTGCTATTTCATTCAGAAAGAGTCCTAGAGACAACCTGAAATTACTTTTGGCATGGAAACAGGAAATTTCAGATGTTTTTCCAACCTAAGATTTGCATGGGAATTATAAAAATTTAAGAATTTAATTGGGTTAAAGTGCTGAGTTTTTAGCATTTTGTCAGAAAAATGAGAGAAATTCCAAATCAAAGTTGTTACTGTTACACAAAATCTACAGCTCAGCCTTTAAACATTGGCTTTTAATGTCACAGGTGAATTTGTAGCATACATTTAGATAAAAATTGCACAATATTTTCAATAACTCAGACATTCAGGAATAGAAAATGAAGATTATTCAAATAATTCTTATTTTAAATACCTGTACATCCCTGTGAACAATGGCTTGTAAACATCAAAAACCTCTCAGTGGGAGAAAAATTCATTGATTCTAAGAAAGTTTTTGATAAATTTAGTAGGATAAATAGAAAATATTATACTCTACATTGCTTCATTGTTTGGGAATTGTATTAGTGGGAACAATAGAATTACAAATAGAAATGTTTGGACTTGAAACACTGAGGGTTTTTTTTTTCCTTGATGCTTGAACAAAAGGCAGTAAAGATTTATGATGTGCTAATTTGTGAACTAAAAAGAAAAAACATTTTAAAGATTAGATTGCTCAAACTATTCCTAATGCAAGTTGTAATGAAGCTGACAAAAATTTTGGGTGAGTCAATTCTTTTGCTAATTGTCCAAATTGAAACATCAATTATCTTAGTCTATAAAGGACTTCTATTGCACCTAACAGTTTATTCTCTCTTAGAAGCCATGTCTGTTGATTCCAAGTATCCAGATACCTCACAGCACAAAAGCCCTGCAACTCTCACCCCATGAAGCAGTACGTATTCATCCGATGTTCAAGAATGCCATACTTACACAATTGATTTTTCCAATCTGCTCCCCTGTGATCCAACTATTTCTCCCAGTGTACAAAACATTTGTCCCAAAAAATCCTGAAAAGCAGTAACATAAAACTCAGAATTCATATTTCACATTGAAACAAATTTGGTTTCCCATTTGTCTAGTCTGTTCATCACTGTAGAACACCTGCTGAATATCATATCCAAATAATAAATATGCAATAATGAATCATAAAAAAAGACATATTTCACACAACATTGGTTTATATTTACAGAAGTAACTGTAATGCACTCCACTTACTGTTTTTTTTCCTGCCTGTTTCATCAACAAAAATTAAACAGATGGAAACAAATTAAAAGCATTAGAAGTATGACCATTTCTTTACCTTCTTTAACTGGAGCTTTTTAATAAATTTCTCTTTTATGAAGATATTATACACTGATTCTATGAATTTCCTGGTAGTTAATTATGTTGGCAACATTCAAGCCTGCGCAGGATCTGTATGAGCATCCTGGATTGCCAATTATACACAAACACTGCCTTAATGACAAACTTTATTTTCCTGTTTTATACTTCACCACTAAAAATTTTTGTAACATGTTTCCCTGTGACATAAGTAGTATAAAAATGTGAATGGATTTTCAAATTGTTGTATACAATGATTTTATGCTGCAGACCAACTCCTTATGTTTCAAGTGAAAAGAACTTGCTAGCTCTGTTCCTCCCAGCATCACTGGCAGTAGTGGCAACAGTAGCTTGTAAGATTTGTTCATAAACAGTAATGATCAAGATACTATGATTCCTACACAGCAAACCATAACTTCATGATACTGTGTACAGTAGGGAATATATGCACAAGTAGTTGTTACACTTCTCTCAGCCTAGGTCACTCATTACCATCTCTGAGCTGTTTTAGTTATGGGCCCATATAGTGAATTGGTGTCCTGGGTTCAGCAGTAGCAGTCATTTTTTCTCCTTCTTAGTAGCTGGTGTACTGCTGTGTTTCTGACTTTCAGTATGGGAACAGTACTGATAGAACCAATGTTTTTAGCTACTGCTTAGAAAAGTCTCAACTCCTCATTCATTTTTAAAAACATCAGGCATGACATATTCTAAAATAACACCATTTTCTACACTGAAACCACAATTCTCTTCCTTTTTTTTTTTTTTTTTTTTGGTGGCGTTTGAATGATTAATTCCTATTAATTCCACAGTTTGTTATTAATGTCAATTGTCCATTACTTTGTTCCTTCCTTAAATCAGGAAGTTGCCATAAACATAAATGTCTGATTTCAGGTAGCCAATTTTATAAACGTTATTACAGACAGCTAAAATCTATCTAAATCAGCTGAAAAACTACAGACAGCAGCACTGTCTGGTCTGGTTACCTCGCACATCCATTATAAAACTTGGCAAAATGAGAAGCAAATGAAGCAAAACTGAGCCACTGAAATTGAAATTCTTCAGGTTGACTTTTTCATTCCCCCGAACTGTTCAACTATGAAATGACACTGTCCAAAGGAACGGGTCAACAGATTTTTTAGAAACAAGGAAGATTTTACTCCACACGAAGTGACTACAACACATGAGCAGTCTAGCTACGCAAATACTGTTGACATGCTTCAGAAACACAAAGCTGCCAGTGCATGTATATGAGCAAAGCTCTGCTCACTTCCTATCTACTCACTGTCTAAATTGTTAAGAGCTACTGGAAAAAGATACACAGGAACCTGGCAGCAAAAGGAATAATCCAGACCAACCTTTAGCACTTCAGAAATGATAGAAATTATCAGCTGTGGTTAAGAAACACACTTCTAGCTACCACCTTTCATAGCGTTCTCAGAGCCATCTTCTTTGTATGCATATATTCTATGCGCATAGTTTGGATGTCTTCAGCACAAGTCTACACCAACTTATACAGATTTCCTCTTGAAGACAGTGGAGGAATATAGGTATTTCTGATATTAACACTAATGTGTAAAGAATAAAGTTTCCCTCCATAACTGACGAATCCAGGAAACTGGCTCAGTTTAAAAAACAAGACCTAATGCATCCAAATATGCCTAGCCTACAGTAATTGGAACACTGCAGGCACATATGTAATTCAGGAGCTACTTGAACAGTCTTCAGAAGAACAGTGATTTGTTTTCTCATTGTTTTGTTCTGGGCTTCCATGGGCTCAGCAAGATATTCAAAGCTGAGTTCCAGTTCCTGTAATCAAACAATGAAATCTAGGCTGTATATTTGTATACATCATTGTTTGCACTTCCTTAGTGACTAGTTTATATTGTGTCTTATCTTTTTCTTAAAGCTTAATTACAAGGTTTTTTGTACAAAGAAGTATGTTTCAGGGGAAAAAAAGAATTCAGATAAACTAGGTACCACAAAAGTGCAAACAATCCTGAGCAGAAGCCCAGGATGAGCCTTTATCCTTACTGAAGGCAGTATACGGAAGACTTCCCTTTTCTGCATCTTCACAGCTAGCACTGTAGCTATTCAGACCATCTTTCCAAGATGACAGAGATGAAAAACAGTTTGCCAGGATATTTATATTACATGGGGGATCTAACTGGAGATCAATGTCTGAAAGTCTTTTATTTTCACTGTGAAACACACACAACACTGCTTCTATTATTCTCCTTTGCTCCAGGTTTCAAAAGGTTCACTTATCAAAGCTATCCTGTACTTATTTAAAAAAAGTCACTCAGAAGCCTCTGAATTTTATTATCACACCTCTAAATTTTAAAGTTGCTATTTAATCCTTTCCACTTCGGGATGATATGAGCATAAAAGGTTTCTACTAATATTAACAGGGGCAAAATCAAAACATGCTTACACTTTTTAGGACCCAGAGAAGTAACAACAAAATGCAGCATATCACATATCTGAAAAAGTATACATAAGTGCTTGAATATACCCTCTCCAGGACAAATGTCCCGTTAACACTGTAACACAGAACTGTATCTGTCTCCATCCATCTGATATTACTTACAGGCAGAAGGAAATAAACATATTTAGGAAAGTGTAAGCATTTCAGCAGGAGAAGGCATAACAGCGAGGAAAAACTTACATGTTTTGATAGGTTCGGGCTCTTTGAGTCAACATCGTAGCTTAAAAAGAAAAAAAAAAAGGTGATATCAGAGTTGCCAGATGACAGATCTGAGATAAATGTAAGGAGACAGAACCCAAACAATTCTTTCACCTATTTCAGTGTGTGGAATTTACACAGATACATGAATGGAAGTCTTGAAGTCTCATCAGTAAGAATGGCAAACTGAATCATCACAGATTACAGGACTAGGTTCACTAGCTATTTGAAATGAAACAGTTCTCAACAAAGGGCGGCCTTCTAAGAGAATTTATTTTGATATTCTTGTTTGAACAATGAAATCTGCCAAAGAACAGAACAAACATAAAAAAATAATCTTAGAAAACAAACTTGTGAATTATTTTCTTACTCATTTCACTAATTAAATGTGAAATTGGTCATTTCACTAATTAAATAGAAATAACTGACAATAAACTGAATTGCTTTTAACAAGTTTGACTTATTCTTTTCAGTTTATCAAGAGATATGCTTTCTTTCCGTTGCAAAAAAGAATTATGTGGAGTTTCTTTCTTTGAAAAATAACATTAAAAACAGATACTCTGTTTCAAGTTCAGAACAGATTTGTGTTCAGTGGAAGAGGCAGCCAAATCAACATTCCTACACAGCCCCAACTGTGTCTTTATTTCATCAACACCTTACCTACTTGGAAGAGAATCCTTTATTTCACAAAGTGACTATCTGTTAAAGTTATTTTAAATAGCAGGCAGTAGCTATACTCAGCAGATTTAATAGCACTGAACCCAACTTTTGAAATAAAAAATAAAGTCTGCACCAGGCTTCCATAGTGACGATGAGAGAATTTGTACCTGGCCATTTAGAAGCACCCTGTAATCTATCTTGGCATTGATTGTTTCCTTTCACTCTTTGAAACCGTTTAAGTCTAGATGGAAACAGCTAGCTGCTACTTATGTTTTGAACACAATGGATCTTTTTTCTTCACTCATCCCTCCAACACTTCTGTTAACTTAGGGAGCATTCTGACAGCTAAAGAAAAATCAGACATTTTTTGTTTGTTTCCGTGAGACAGGAAATACTGCCATTCAAAAGCATTTCAGTACACTAAAAGCACTTCAGTGAAAGCTTGATTAACACAAAGCCTGAATTGATAAGAATGGGGTGAAATGTAATAGATGACATGCAAGGTGACCTGGTGACTAGAATCTCAATTCTGTTTTCCAAAGAATAAAGTAAAACTCAAACCAATCCCACCAGTGGAATTAAATTAGTACATCCGGAATAATGTCAAAAGTCATCTACTTCTAGAACAATGGCTGTCATTTTAAAATCTTAAGTTTAATATACTTAGATGCATATTGGCATTTATTTCAGTAAAGAAAATTCTGGCTGTGTACTACCTGTACAATATTATATTTCTGGACAGTATCTTCATACCTGTTTTTTTGGCTATGCTGCAATAATATTTTAGCATTTTGACATCCTTAGCTTTTTAACTATTTCTAAAAGTAACTATTGTGAGTAGGATTGTACTTTAACCAGTTAACACCAGCCAATTTCTTAAAAGTTGGTCATTGTTATGTTACACATTTATTTCTGATGAAGGAATGCTAAATCCATCATGTTTATTAACGTATTCCATGTGAATAGATACTAACTCTTTTCAAGTTAATTTTATGGTGCACAAAACTTAGTATGTTTTTACAGAGGCTGCAACATTAGAGTCAGAGATTTTTAACTTACAAATCAAATCGCAGATTCTCTCTTTCTTCAAAGAAGTAGTCCATTATGAATTTTCTTACAAAATCTGGATTTAAAGTATTATCGATTACTTCTGTTCTTCCAAACTGCAAAAGAAAAGTGCAAGTTTAAGCCACACACTATAATGAAGTATAATTAAGTAGACTGCCAATACCAATAATTTGTGAGATGTGAGCCTGTAAAAATTCTTTGAAGAGACGCCATGAAAGAAAATGACCCTGTTTACATGAACAGATCAGTTATCTGTGGATGAAGACAGACTGGCAGAAGACTTTGTATGTCAATATAGAGTGGTGCACACCTTCTACTGTATCACTTGAAATTTATAAACATCAGGTGCCAAAGCCAAGCAGAAACAAAATTTTGTGGAAGAAATTCAGTGACACAAACATCCACTGTGTCCTAAAAAAAAAACAAAAAACAAAAAACAAAAAAAACAAAGACAACAGCAAGCAAAAGTTTTTATATATTGCTTATTTCAGACAACTTTAAATATTACAAAACATAGCCCTTCTACTAGAAGTGTGTAATTTTTTGCATTAGCCAGCTCCTACTTCACCTCAGTTCAGCTCTCTCTTCATCTCTCCTCTCGCTAATGTTTCTGCAAAATGCCTTTTCTTTCTTGGTGTTTACAGGAAGAACCTCAGCTCTTGTCAACATGAAAATGTTTTAAATAAATAAATAAAAACCCAATCCATCAGAACCAAAAAACTTCAGTTCCTATACATCACAGATAGAAATCACTGATCATAAAACATCAGGGTGATTATGTTGTTCTTGTTTTAGCTGTTCTTTCAAGATACTCAGGAAACAAAACAAAAAAGCTGTTACTGAAATGGGCATTTAATTTGTCCTACACATTGTACGTATCACAACGTGTTTGAATATAGCCTACTGAAAAGCTTCTTGACAATCTGCTGAAAGAACATCATTAAGGAGTCCTCAAAACTGCAATTTGGGACTACAGACTTCAATTTGGGACTCAAAGACTGCCAACCTCTTCATTGATAGGACTTAGCTAAATCAATAAACATGGATAAAGAAAGAATAAACCTGATTGCAACTGAAGGCTTTTGAGATGCATTTCCTAAAAAGGTTGTCACATCACGGAAGTAAATCTAACCACAACAATATGCAGAGTCCCTCTGTGCAGGAACAGCCCCATCTCAGCCCCTGCATACTTAACATATGTGGTATGAAAGGACAGAGCATACTCCAGTCTCTTCCTCTCAAAATTAAGACATTTCATTGCTTGATTCTTATTAAAATAAAACAGCAAAGAACTCCAGCCACATTATCTGTGTGCTTTAAAGAAACTCCATTACAGTCAGCAACTCTTTTTTTCTCCTTTGAATGACCATGCATGCATGCGTTCAAGTGGCAGGGGACTGATTGCAAACACCTTCATTTGCACAGGTCATCCGGCGAAGTTGGCCTACAGCTAAGAGGATGACCAATTTGCAAAAAGCATCTATCCACCCAAAGGTTTCAGGTACAATAAAACATTCAACAAAAGTTAATATATCTTCAAGACACAGCTCTATAAACATCTTAGGAAAAGGAACAATCCTCAGGAGTGACACAGTGGTGATTTGTGTCTTTACAGAGTGCACTTGAATCCTGTTAGGTACCTTCCACTTTTTTTATGCTGTGGGATGTTCAATTGGGACAGTCTTATTCAGAGATCTCCACACTCCAGCACTTCCTATAAAAGACACAGAAGCAAAACTATCTTCCCAATGAACGACATCATCTCCAAATAAAAAGGCAAAGAATATTCCATATACAGTGTCAGTTAGTATACTCCTTTGCCAAGACTTTACACCATTTCTTAAAACCTACGTGGAATGATTTCCTGGTGTCATGGGAACCTTGATATTCCCTGTAAGAAGGCTTCTGAATATGTTGTAAGGCACAAATTGTTTAGAAACCAAGCTTATTCATCAGCAATCACTGTATTTCTTCAACTCTCCTAAGCCAAAGCAGTAACTATGAAAGCAGTAAGCATTACACAGACACAGGCAGGAGAAATCTCCAGAAGCTCTCCAGAGTGATGAAGATACTAGACATTCAAAATGAGATCCCGGAGCCTCTTAAAGGATGAGTAACATAGGATGCATGTGATCCTGGAAATAGATCAGAACAAATAGGGTGATCCTTATTGCTTGTTTTAGATGACAAAAGTCAGTCTCTTGAGAAACGATTCAAGGTATTCTCTGAAATGCGGGGATAAATTTGACAGACAGACTGCTGTAAAAAAACACTTTCTTGAACCAACACTGGTGACTAAAATGGCCAAATATTCATCAATGAGAAACAATAGTAGCAGTAGAAAATTAGCATTTCTCAGACAACAAGTATGGCTGGAATATTTGCCTGGGCTAAAGGGCCCTTCTTTCCACTGTGAATAGTAAGGCTCAAATATCATGTACATTCAAAGTCTCCAATCAGTTTCCAGGTCAAATAAATCTCAGTGTTTATACATAAAATCTTCTCCCATCAGCTGCATGCTTTATAACATTCAACAATATTGAATTCAGGAAAAAATGAAAGCTGGAATGGCTGATAAAATGAAATATGCAGCAATATCTAAGCATTTAGTAGCGTGTGAAGGTATGCACTGAAAATGAGAAGCTGTTCTCTGACACAAGCCAGTAAACAGCATTTCATCACACCAGGGATGAGAAGTGAAAATAGTGGGGTCATAAGGACCATCCATTTTGCAGTTTTGAACAGGAATATATCTCCTGTATTTTTTCCCCTCAAGGGTCCTGTTTCTTCAATTTGCACTTTTACAGCAAACTGTCAAAATTCTCTCAAAGCTGCATAAAGACAAGATTATTCTTAGTACTGAAATCCAATAAATTCTGACCTACCCTAGAAGCAAAAGACTCCAAGATTTCAAAAAGAAGACCCAAGGATGACTGCACTGCAATTGGCAAAGCTACCAGAAGCACAGCAGGTAGGTGAAGAACACATACTAAGTTCTAGTCTTTTATGCTATGTCCAACAGAATCAGACACACATATACAGGTTTTTAAATGAAAGTATCTCCCAGCCTTGTGCAGATTCAAGTAGCAAATTGCCCTGGGAGACTCATCAAGCAGGAAAAAAAAAAAAAAAAGGTTACTAAAGTTCTTAAAATCCTCAAATTAGGACAAGCTTGAAGGAGAGTAAGAGAATCTTAATCTTGTGGGACAGTTCTATACACATGGAAAACAGAGGGAAACAAAGAATACAGGGAGCTGTAGCCTAAGAAAGTTTACTTTCTGCTGCCAAAGCCATTATCTAAATTGAAAGGCACAAACCCCAAATAACTGAGTGAGCTATGAAAGGATAACTTGTCAAAAAAGTCCATTTATGGCTGCTAACACCTCTCGACAAACCTCTGGCCTGACACATTCATAAACAGATCGCTTTGTGACAGTATGATCCTTCTTGAAACAGTGAAGGCAGTTTGCACAACAGGAGGATATAGCTGACTTTAGAAAAGACATTCAGAGAAAAATAAAGTTAATGGCTAAGGAAAACAGACACGAATCAGAGAATACTTGAGGCTGGAAGGGGTCTCGGGAGATTCTCCGCTTCCACCTTCCTGCTCAAAACAGGATTAGCTAGAACAGGTTGTCCAGTCAGGTTTTGAGTATGTCCAAGGACAAAGACTCCACAATATCTCTGGGCAACCTGGTCCAGTGCAAGATAACCTTCAGAGTGAAAAGGTTTTTTCTAATGTTTAAATAGAATTTTCCGTATTTCAATTTGTACCCGCTGACTCCTGTCCTTCCACTGGATATAGCTGAGAATACTCTGCCTCTGCCTTCTTTACTGACTCACATCAGGTATTTATGAACATGGGTAACATACAAGCCTCCTCTTCTCCAGTCTGAACAATCTCAGCTCTCTCTGCCCCTCCTCATATGAGAGATGCTCTCCTTTCATTAACGTCTTAGCGCCTGTATCTTTTTCATAGGGGGGAGCTCAGCACTGGACACAGCACTCCAGCTATGGTCTCACTGCTGCTGAGGGCGAGGATCACCTCCCTTGACCTGCTAGCAATGCTGACCCTGATGCAGTACAGATGCTGGCTTGCACACTCAGAAACACTCCCCATTTGTCTCACATGGAAGGTACAAAGGGACTGGGAGCATGACAATTTCTAGAAGTGCATGAAAAAGCAAGAAAGCTCTGTTTCTTTCTGTTACTACACACCATAAAATGACTGTGACTGGAGGGGGACAAAGACACTCCCCTCAGACAAAAACCCCAGTTTATTTATACAGCCTTGTAGGCTCTCTCACAAAGTTCAACAAAGACAAATTCAAAGTCCTGTGCTGGTACTGGGGACTGAGTGGTGAGGCATGAGACGTGCAGAAAAAAAGCTCCTGGCGCATGCTTAACAACATGTTGAGTCGCATTAGGGTCAGCACAGCCGGCAGATTAAAGGCAACAATTTACTCCCCCCTCTATTCAACATCTGTGGAGCCCCACCCAGAAAACTGGGTACAGTTTGGGGCTCTAAATGCAACTGAATCAACAGTCTGGAAGCAGTTCAGTTAAATAGAGACTTAAATGTATATATATATACACACATATACATACACATATCAGTATCAGCAGGCTGGAGCACACAACTTGAGGAAAAGTTAATGAAGCCCAGTTTATTCAGCTTGGAGAAGGTTTAAGAAAGACCTGTTTCCATTATCATTCCCTACTACCTAAACAGCATGACAGAAGACATAGCCAGACCGTTCACAGAAAGCACAACAAAAATGACAAGATGTAATAGTCAAAAGTTGCAGCAAAAGAAGTTATAAAGGTATGCAGGGAAACACTCTTCCAGAATGAGGGATTAAGCACTGGAATGGGTCACCCAGAGAGCTGTGCAGATTCTGCTTTCAGAGCATGTCATATCTTAGCTGGGAAAGGCCCTGAACAACCTGGCCTAACTTTGAAGATGGCTTTGTATGGATCAGTTGATCAACTAGACACAGCAAATAAATGTTGTCCCGGAGGCTGGAAAGATTCCTTTCACCTAAATTATTCCATGACTACATTATCTTGGGGTTTTACAGTTCCATTAGAAAACAGAACTATGTATGAATTAGAAGGATGTATGAATTGTATGAATTAGAAAAAAAAAAGTTAATTCAGAAGGAAAAAGAAGCTATAAAATGGCATCTAAGTGTCAGTTTTCATTTTTAGAACAGTAAAGTATCATAAATGTGTAAGCACTTTTCCTCCCATCAAATCTGAATTTTTTTCAGTAAACAATATTTCAGTTTACACAATAACCATGCTACACTTGGGAAACCTTTTGGACTTGATTTAAAATGCACAACAGAATTGTATAAGTAAAAAAAAGATAAATGTGCAATATGGCGATGATCTAATTCCACTGAGGCCAGAGAAGGCCTAACAGAATGCCTGCTACATTGCTACCTTTATCGCTCATCAGTTAGACTGAAATTGTTACAAAACTCAGGAGATTCAGTGGCACTGCTAGATTTTCTTTATATTATTTTAAATTACTTTTAATTGAGGCTTGGTTTTTGATTTCTTTACTTTTTTCCAATGGCTATACAAATCATTCCTTTGCATTAAATATAACTAATTATTTAACTGAAAAATCACTATTAAAATTTACCTTATAGATGACATTAAAAAACTGGCCTCTAAAAACCACCAGTCTACACTTTTCAGCTAAATGCAGCATCATCTTTTTAAATCTGTTTTCTCAATTACCTACAGCCTTTTTATAGTAGAATAGGGTATTTCCATAATCCAGTCACTTACAACTAATAAAACAGCCACTAATTAAATAGTTCTCCACATGACCTAGTTTCCCCACTAACAGTTGTGTGAAGCTAAAATCTTAATATAGCCAACAAGCAAATAACTTTAGAGATATCATTTAGGCCAGTAACAGAATCAATCCTTTTCTAGATTCGCTCCAGCAGCTCAATATCTCTTGTAGCAAGCAGCCCAGAACTGAATACAGGATTCAAGATGCAGCCTCACCAGTGCCAAGGGCAGTTAATAGTATTAATACCCTAAAAAAAAAAAAAAAAAAAAAAAAAACCACACCCCTCCCCCCCAAAAAACCAAAACCAACCCCCCCCCCCAACAAAACAAATAGATTTTTACAGAATTAAACAGGATAAATACATAAAAGGCAACTATGAAGATTTCGCACAGCAGCATTACTCATACTGAGTGATCAGACAGTAAAATGGTAGATGAAATTCCATATGGATGAAGTAAACAATTATATGTATATGAGGAAATAAAACGTAGCAGCTAACTTAATACATCAGTTAGGATGGGTGAATAAGCAGTGCGAGCACATAAAGGGAGAAGTCTTTCTGTTGATAAACTGTACAGGGACTAGGGTTAGCTCACGATGGTATTTTCTGATTTTCTTACAATCTGGTCACTTTCGCTATCTTGGGATTCCAGTGCAATTTCCCGAACTGCCTTCCCTCTCTCAATTTAATGACACAATCAAAAAAGATGCTTCTTTTTTGGCTCCAGCATATTTACTCCAGATTAAAAAAAAGTGACTTGAATCAATGAACAGGAAGGCCTGAAGAATGGGAAGCCACGAACAATTACTTTAGAAGACACAATGGAAACTTACTGAGGACATAAATTTACGTTTGGAAGCTCATGAAGTCATGTCTGAATTCCAGACAGGTACACAAATGTAATTTGCATCCAGTGCATTGCTACAGTAGATGGACCAGAGGCTCAGAGCCTCACTTCATAGGCAGTTTCTTAACAGTTACCCATTGCTGCACACTGCCAATAAAACTGAAGCTGGTTGAGTATTTTACAATGCCAATTACTTACTTAACATTCACCTTTGAAATGCTCGCTCTTGGTTTCAGAATGAACATCCTCTTCGAAATGGAAGAAATTCAGACTCTTTCCATGTATCATTTAAGGCTTCTGTAGATAGCAGTAAGTTATAGAGAGCCATATTTCAAATGCATCCTCACAAAGTAAGGGGAAGTAAATATTTTAAAACCAAAGCTCCAATTCTGATGATGCATTTGTTGCCAATTACATTAAGTGAAATACCTGATGATCACACAATAAGTGAAACCAGGGCAACCGTTTTGAAAAACACCCTAATAAACTGAGAACGAAACATTTTAATTCTTTGTTTAGGATTTGGCGCTCAAGAATAACACTGGGTAAAAACACAGAATCTGTACCATAGGCAAACAGCCAGTGCCCAGAAACCACGTACCCTTCATTAAATGAAAGATTTGATTTAACTATTGTATTGAATACAACTGAATAGCTACCTGAAGGGAGGCAGAAAAAGCACAACGCTACGACAGAGCGTTAGGAAAATTATGGAGATTATGAAATGATTTACTGTGTTTATGATCCCAAAGTATTTTCTGCAGTGTTCAAAAGAAAATAATTAGGCAAAAGAAGGAAGAGAAATATGCAAAAAAAGGATGAACAAGGTAAAGTGCATTGCCATGACCGAACATCATTAACATCTACATATACTATCAGGGGCTTGTTAACTGTCTCAGTTTTGTCTTCTACAAACAGATCCAGGTGAAATATTAGATAAGTGTTTAAATGCAAGAAAATGGACACATATACAGATTTTTATTGAAAAAACACAGTATTAGTGCATTCACCATTGCAGGCAAAAAAAGCATTAAAATAAAGACATTTTATATAAGATTACCCATCTAATGTATCTATCAATTAATCCTCTACCTACCACCTTATTTTTTACCACTGGTAAAAATATAATACACCACAACATATAAAATGCAATCCTGACTCAGTCCCTCTATCATGCCAACCTCTGAGTTTTAGCTGTCATAACAGCTAGTAGGAATCGGATTCTACTCACCGAACTTTACATCTGACATAGTTCAAAGTTTAGGCTTTTGATCATTACTTGGAGGCATTTCTAAAGAATGATTCATCTGATATAGGGCAGACATCTAAAGTAGGTCTGATTAACTGCCCTCAGGATTTTATCTTTTTCCCTTAACTATAAATAGTTTAAACAGTCAACTGAGCAGTAAATACCTGTATCTAGACCTCCCCCTGACAGACAATACAGAGATAATTATGTCTTAAAAAAGAAAACAAAAACAAACAGGAAAAAAAAAAAACCCAAGCCTCAGATTTTCTAGCAACTGCCATGTCAAAAGTCTGGTTTAACCCTGGTGGTTCCTAAACTGTCATATAATAATGCTATAACCACATGCCCAAGCACATCATGCAGCCAAGATATTTTAAACAGTGTCAAGATGCAATCCAAGAAACAATGTTGCACACTGCCCTAGTCAGGTGTTTTTGTTCTGGTCAGGGAAATAAATAAAACGGCAAAAGACAATACAAAGCTATAAAGAGGTGACACACTGCAACTGTTACAAACCTGGACTAGTTAAAATCACAAGCAGATGGAACCTTTCCATTGACAATCTCCTAAATCACCTCAAAATGAGCACACGGAACAGTTTCTAAGGTGATAATGTTATAATTTTTCCATCAGGACAATTATATTAAAAATGGTTAATACTTCTTTCAACAGTTACAACAGAAAGGCAAGAAAATTCCACAAAATTACAGATGAACCTTAGACAACAATAAAAGCCAGAATTTCTGACAGAATCCTCTTAACCCTAGGCCAAAAGAGGACATGAATGATTTAGTAACGATCAAGGCTTGACTGCCAAACCACACCAACGGTCTTCATGCCTGAAGACTCCTAGTTCTTAGAATTTGCTATCCAGAACATTTAGAACACTCTGTATGCCCACAACTTCTGCCAATTTAATTGATTAATGAATTCCAACTTAGGGTCCTCAAACTGATATTTTTTAACATAAATCAGAGGAACGTGATCCAGTAGGTATACTAAGAGGATGCCTAGTGCACAGTTCAGAACAGAGAGCAGCAATTTCACTAAACCCAGCAAATTTAATAGGTACTATGTTTCATGTACTGCTCAGATACATGAGTTTTTCTCCAAGCAGGAGACCAGTTCAATTCTCATCTCATAAAGACTGAAATCTACATCCACCATTTTTCAGCAAAGCAGAAAATAAAGTTTCTACAGGCAACCACCTACTATGAGGGAAGAGGTCTAGTTTCTGTGCCCCCGGCCCCTCCATTGGAATGCTTAAATAGTAGTAATAACATATCAATTCTAAAAACACAAACATCAGTCCTCCTCTCTTTTACAGGGAAAAATAGTAAGATAGTTCATTCCTCTCCTGGCTCTATTCTTAGAACAAATGACCACACAGTGGACCACTTACAGTGAAGAACAGTTCCATCAATTCTCTCTGTAAGGCAGCTAAATAGCACATTTTATCAGTAGAGAGATGACCACCCTTCCCCCAACACTGTCAACTCTTTCAAAGAATAATATTAATGGAGAAAAATTAGATGACTAAGTACAGGATGACAGTTCCAGGCTACAAATATTGAACTTGTGTAGATAATTAATTTAGAGGTCCTTGATTCTTAAATGTTTCTTAAAACATCTGTCCAGTGTTTACAGGTTAAGACAACGTAGTCCAACCTACGCATAATCCCCTCCCTCCCTTGTTGCCACTACTCAGCAGCACTTAACTTCTCCCTACCACTACCATGGGAAAAGCAGACCTCTACCACAACTAGAAGCTAGTTTTGCTGACACCAACCATCACCACAGCTGAATCCTTCCATAGGATTTGTACTGATCGAGTGTTTTCCTCCCTTGATATCCACAGAACTTGTCCAGACTGATCGCTAAGTTTGATTTCACTTATCTCAAGGAGACTGTAAAACAGGAAACTCACATATTTTCCCTAATTTTGTTTTCTCTTTTGATGGAAATATGTGATACAGATATGAAAATTGAGATTAATGTGATTAGGTTTTAAAGACTCTTTATTAAAGAGGCTATATGACATGTCCTCTGTTGCTAGGGCAAACAACCAGCCTTAAGTATACTCAAAAGGTTTATACATCTAGGAATGCATATCTTACCTCTCTCCATTCTTTGTTTCCAATGGCTTGTGTGTACAAAACACAGACTGTGAAAAGAAAAATAATAATAAAAAAAGTTGGGTCATTTTCAGCATTTGACATATTTTAAGTGAACCAATGTTGTAGCGTGTTGTGCTATTGAAATTATTAACTAGAACAATAAAATAGTAACTTGTTTTCCCTCAGTCTTCAGTATGGTCTAGTTGTTGCAGCACTGATCTAATATATAGGGTGGTACTAAAACAGGAAGCAAAACCTATGTTTGACCTCCAGCAAATCACTTGACAATCCTTAGCAGTAAAATTGGATAAAAGCAGATCTCCATTCAGTGTGGATGGTCTGACTACCCTAGTTAATCTAATGCAAAATTACCCTAAATTATGTTTCTTTCAAGAGATAAGAGAATTAAAATGAAGCCAAATGAGGACCCTACTAGAAAAAAAGAAAGGGGAAATAAAAGTAACAAAAGGAAAAAATAAGTTCTCATGTTTTCTTCCTTAATTCTGCTTCAAATTACTCATATGTATTTAAGTATCTTGCATATGCATCTTTAAAAAACAAAACAAAAAACTAAAAAAACACCACAACTAAAACCTAATAAAAAATAGAATTGATTAAGCTTGTTGACCAAGGCTTTTTTTGGAAGACCAAGCAGCATATTCCCACAGGCATCACTCTCCTTACAGATGTGGTTTTCCATTACAGAACACATTAATCTGCGGCATCCATCAAAGGGACTGGTGATGGAGATATAGTGATTATAAGCAGGTCTTTTAAATACTATTATAAGCACAAGTAATTTGCACTGAAGTTGTACTATAAACATTTTTTTCCCTACAGTCTAGGCCTAATTGTTGCTGACAACCACAAAACAACTTTTACCTGAAACTCCACTACAGCCCTTTTCTAAGCCACAGAAATACAGATATTTGAATACTTTTTTCCTGACAAAATCTTCTCCTGTGTCCATCATTATTATTCAACAGAAGGTTAAAAATAATATTGTTTTGGGTTGCAGCCTTGAACACTAAAGATAGAAGCCTGGTTTTGTTTTCAATAAAATTAGAATCACCAACAGACATGAAATGAAAGCAGAAGTGAAAATGAAAAGCAAAGCAGAAATGAAGTCAAGTTTCAAATTACATTTTTTTCTTACTTGAAAGGTATTTGGTCCACATAAAAACAAAAAAAACCAACCACTCAAACAACAACAAAAAAATCCCATTAGGCAGTAGCAAAGTGGAAAAAAAGCAAGTTCAATATTTTAGCTTACACAGAAGTTAAAAGTTAACACAATTCAACTTTTTCTCAAAAAGATATTTTTGTATAAGAAAAAAAGCTTACAAAAAAATTCAAAATCATTCCTTTGAAACAAGACATTTGTCTTTCTCCTTTTACTCTAAATTAAACCTTGGACAATCATTCTCCAAGCTTTGGTTCCTGCTTAAAGTAGGATGATTCCAAACCAACAAGCCTACTTTTACAACACAGTCTGGAGCAGACTGCTGAACTACCTTACATGAAGAATGAAAGTAAATAAGAAAATGTAGAAAACAGTGAAATGGAAGCTATGAAATCAGCTACAGAAGTGTCTGAAGGTTACTGAACTTCTGACTGACCTTTGCATCTAGTAAGATCTGTGCCAAAGTAACCCTGGGAGAAGAAGGAAATGTCAAAGGAAACTCCCAGAGTTAAAAAACAAGAAAAAAACCCCAAAAAAAGATTCTCTGGAAATACCCTTCCTGCTAACACAGAATCAGCTCTTCCAAGGGTCAGGTGTCCTGTCTCTACAGCCATACCATGGTCAGAAATCTTAACATTTTATAATTCTTAACTCTGGATACTGACACCACAGTGTCAGATTCAAGGTAAATTTAAGGAAATCTTGCAATGAAGAAGAGGGTGGAAGTGTCCGCAGTTATCACTCAGTTGTAGATAGTTCCCTAAATATTATAGTCTGCACCTTCTTACTTTCCCAGATAGTTTGAGCTGCCCTTATCCTGCACTCTGGTGTTTTCCTGTTCAATGTATACATGCTTATCCTTTAGTCCGACAACGACTGTTACACCCAAACTGCCCGCTTGAGTTTTCCCAAACATAACAACACATCTACTCCCTTCCAAAGAATTATGAGTCACAACGAGGTTGGTCTTTTCTCCATGCTATCTAAATCTTTCCATGATTCTACAGCCAGTTGTAGCAGGGGCTTCCCATTACTCACCAGCTTTTATACTTTCTAGGCAGAGCTTCCTGAAGATCCCTTTGTCCCAGCTGTCATGAGATTCTCCTCATTGAAACTATCTTCTATGGGGAGAGCCTCCAGGGGAAGAGTTTTTACCTCTCCATTGTTTCATATCACTCTTTTTATTAAGACAATCAGGAGTCACAGGACTCCACATTAGGACATTCTATTCTGACCATAGTGCTGCCACCGCAGCTGCACAGTGGTTCAGTTTGTCTAGCCCATGCATGGAAAGAAAATAATTTTGCCCAACTCTCATTAGACAAAGAAACATACCAAATTCATTAATCTGTGTCTACTTTGCAGGTCTTATCCCTGCCTCATGAGGAAAGCACTGCTTTAGCTCATTCTCTCAAAGAGGAGAAAAAAATATTGTCTCAAAAATGTTCCTAGAAAAAGAACTGGTCTCCAAAATGGAAGAACAGAATGGCCCTAATGCTGCAGTAAATCAATACATATGAGCTGCAGTAAATCAGTATGACTTGCTTTGACTCCACTGAGGAAAAAGCACTGTCAGTAAGAAACTTCAGTATTGTTTAAAATACTTCATGAATAGTGCTATCCAAGTCTGTCCCATCTATAGCTAGTATCTCCACGTTATTTCTGTAACTTGCCTCGAGGGAGGCAAACTGCCAGCTTTCTCTTGGCATGTATATTCCAGATTGCAGGGAAGTGGTCAGAATTGGAATAAATACTGAGTAGCAATTACAGTATCAAAACACAGCTAAGCAAACCTCCAAAGAGAACTGCAAAAATCACAAGTTCCTTTTTAATTTCAGAAGACTGCTTACATTGACAAGGGAGTGAACTATATTCATGTGTGTCCCTCTTCGAGAAAAAGACCAAGAGGATGAAATCAGATTTCCACTATCAATATCCTCTCTAGATAACTGCACTGGAGTTTGAAAAGCATATTAGAATTGGCCTAGTCAAATCCAATGAGACCTCAGCATACAGAGTGATGCTATGTGATTCTATCTTGTACAAGATCTAATGGTTGTAAGTTCCATGAAGGTATGATGCTGGTTTTGACACCTTTCTTAGCTAACAGGATAAAGTTACTGTATACAGACCAGCCTAAGAATGGACTTTATCCATTATCTCTGTGCTCAACTAAAGGACACTAGGAGCAAACAAACTAAACTGGCTAATAAAAAACCCTACAGAATTCTAAAACTAAGTGTACACTGTTTGGAGAGTAACCACAACCAAAGCTGTTTTGCCAAGTAACTTCTTTAGTGCAAATACAGTATGAGCACTTCCAGAGCTCAGGCTTCTCCCTTCTCTCTTTGCCAAGGACAGTATTAGTGTATTCCATGTTTCTCTACTGCTAACCTGTACAGATAGGCCTGCTTAGCAGTGTAAGTGGCTACTCACAACTTGAGACCAGATCTCTAAAGCACCTCAGCAATTTAAGTGCTTTAAATAAGCTATTTACTGGAAACAGGAAAGCAGTGTGTCTTGAACTGACAGGCAAGGTTATGACACTTTAAGAAAATATTTCCATATCCTCTGAATCCATTAAAAAGCACCACCAGTTTGCTTCTCAGAAATATTTTAAAGACAGATATTAGGAATTCTTTAGGTTTCCCTGCATTCCTTCACCAGCATAGGTCATCCAACCAGCCACAATCACTTGTTTTGCCCACCTGCCCTGTGTTGGGCTGCCCACACAGGTCACAGACCCTTCAGAGGTACACTGACTCTTACATGGAGCGTCTCCATTCAAGAACGCATGGCCAGCAGCGTATCTCTGGAAGCATGACTGCAGCAGTACTTTCAGCTCCAGCTCATAGCTGCTGCTGCTTTTCTTCTCAAATAGGTTTGAGCAGGGGGGCCTTATGCGCTCCCCTGGCTGGCAGAAGTTCTGGCAGGCAATTTACTCACATGGCTTTTATAGAACTGACTGGAACCTGCTGTGACAGCACATGGTGGCTCATAGCCTCCTGCCACACAGGTCACACTGCAGTCCCCTGCTACTCAAACTCTGCAATTTATGCCTGACACAGCTATCTGTCTGGTAAAAACTTGAAGCACTTGTCCCTAATAATATCTGCACTTAAAAACTAGACATCCTCATCACTTTCGTAAAGGTGCCTTGATTCAATAAAGAGATCTCTGAATTCTATCAGCAGCAATAAGTCACTGACCACTCTTCAAAACTGCTTAACCTGAACAATTAAAGAACATGTAGTAATATGCAAAATACTCAGAACTGCTTCTGCATGATCTCCCTACACCAGGGGCAAGGTGCTGCTAATGTATCCTTTTTAAAAATAACAGGTATTGTAGGCTAGGAATGTCAAAGGTACACCTAACTTCATGCAGCTTTTCCCCAGCAAGTAGAAGCTTTTCCATCAGAAGTCTACTGCGGAATCTCTCTCAAAAACACCTTGGGTTAAAAATGGACAAACACACACATGATTCAAGTGTATCCCACCAGGACACATGTCCAGACACTTGAGAGAAGTATATGTGTCTCAAGTTATGGCCAATGTCAGTAAGCACAATACATTGTATTCTAAGGAAGAAAACTCCAAGCTTAAAAAATCCCTTGCACATTAAAATAGATATGGGCTGATAACATGACCTATCCTTGGCACCATTCAACACCAGGTTGGACCAGGCTTGGAGCAACCTGGTTTAGCAGAAGGTGTCCCTGCCCATGGCAGGGGGTTGGAAGTGGATGATCTTTAAGCTCCCTTCCAACCCAAACCATTCTATGATATGATAAAACACCACAATCTAAGGACTAGTCATTCAACACTACAGCAGCACTTTGATTAAACACTATCAGAAAAAAAGGAATTTTTTTTTGCGGTCCCAGTTCTTTGATAAACTTATCATAAAGTGTCTGTTACAGAAAGATAGTAGTGGATTTTAAATCAAAAGTCCTGTCATATATAAATTCATAGTCATGAGAATTTTTGTCGGAGCCAGTCATACATTAACAAAACTTATAGGGAAAGTGGGTATCACTACCTGACACAACTGAAAACATTAAGTCATAAACCATGATTTGGTTATTGATCAGGTAAGGTCATATTTCTCAGAAACAATTTAATTTTATTTTTCAGCATTTGACTTTAGGATTAGTGGACACTATACGCATTAGCAGCAATAAGTGCTTCTAGTTCGTTTAGGAGTTTGCTTGCTAGCTTTGAAAGAGATCTAGAACAACAGATTAAAAAAAATACTTTTCTGCATTTATTAATTTTAGGAAAATGTAGGTTGACTCCTAAATAAAGAACCATGTATCTCAAGAAAGCAATATTGAATACAGACTCTTTTAAAATTCCAATTCATACAACAATCCGTAAGCGTATCTTATTTAAAGTAATTAAGTTACACCTAAATAATTGTCACAAAGACAATGTAAACCTAACCAAGACTGAAGGAAATCACTCATGTAACTTTTAATCCAGTGTTTACACATGTGGAAGATGTGATGAAAAGAAATAAAATGCTGTATACTTACTTGGATCAGATTTGGAAAACGTATCTCTGTCCAAAAGATTTCTGTTAAAAAAAAAAAAAAGAGATAAAATAATCTTATTTATAAAAAATGGTGGAAGATACAAATCAGACACCAATTCATATATGTTTGTAACAGTTTGAAAGTCAGCTTAGTTTTATACCCTTCCAATATGTAAGGTTTACTAGAAGTCAGTCAGCATTAACACTTGAGTAGTCTTACATTTACTTTTATTACACATTTTGGATTTGAGCAAACTGTGGTTCATACACTCCAATACCATGAAGTGAGAAGCAACACATGACAAGCGTATTAAATATATGTAAGACATCAGGGACAGAAATACCTTAAAATCCCAACCATCTAGCAGAGATGAACTTGCTAGTTGAACCCAAAAACTTTAGACTTTACTTAAAAGAATGGCTATGAGATCTCAGAGCCATCAGGAAATATCTAAGAATCTGTCACAGACAAGTAAGGTAAAGAAAATGAAAGCATACATGGAACACACCAAAATTAGGAATTTTCCAAATATCTACAAAATATCTAGAAATAAGCAGCAAGAACCAATTTCTTCGTTGTGCAGTGTAGTGGTCCCAGTATTGTAGCCACACTTTAGAGAACTGAGAATCATTCACAGGTGAGGAAGCTCAAATTAACACTAAGTCTAGAGAACCGGGACTGACCAGAAAACTGTTCTTACAATAGTTACCAACATTTCATTATTGAAAATTAAGAATAAGTAATACTAAAAAGGTTATCTGGACAAACTAGAAAAATGGTCTGAAAACAAGAAGCTATTGAACAGTGACAAGGCAGGTAGCTGAAGTTAGGTATTAAAATCAATCCACAGCAAAAAATGCAGTTTAGCTGCATGTACCTAGATATACAGTAGTTATATAAAAAATGGCTCTAGACCAGCAGACCAAAAATTGAATGCAAGACAGGAATCTCATGCTTTGGGAAAAAGGCATACTGGAATACATAAACAAAAAAGCTATAGAGTAATTTTTCTGGTCTTCATAATACTAGTAAACACTCAGTTCAAGCAATAACATTTTGAGCAAACCGATTCTTGCAATCTAAGACAGACATGGAGTCACCAGAGTCCAGCAGAAGCAGAAGTAATAAGAAGCCTATAGAATATACCTATGAAGAAAACACTGCGGCAAATTGAAGCTGATCTCCATGCAGACAGAGCAAGTAGGAAAAGGTTTAACCACAAACTGAATCTTCTGCTCTGCAAGTGCATAAGTTGGACTTTATTCCATTGTTTTACCACCTTTCATTGTTAGAGGTGGCCAGACATGATGTGAAATCTCCACCACTGACAGTCTTTAAGAACATGTTAGGTAGCTACAAGTACTAGTAAGTTCTTTGATCCTACCCTGGAGCAAGAGGAAGGATTAAATAACCAGTCTACACCACTTACTGCTTACTATTTTTAGTAATTAGTATAGATTCTTCAAAGATCACCCTTTATTACTCTCAGATCTAAATCACATTATTTTTGTGCTGCTGAACAGTGCTGAAAAAGTATATTAACACACTGTTCAATACAGGTGTTCTAAGTGTTCCACTTAAGCTTCAACAAGGACAAAAACTGTACTCCCAATTTACGTACTGCTAAATCTGCATTTCAGAACAAGCAATATGAATAAAAGATAGTTTTAAAAGAATGTTTGGTGCATCTGTTTTATTTAGCCAAAGTACCAGGATTAAAATTAGTATTTGTGAATGAACCTGACATCTGCATATGCTGCTTCTACAGAACTTCTCTAATCCATTCAGAAGTGGGATTTTCATATATGCATTCTGTATTTCGTATATGTATTCTACTTTACCCAAAAATATACAAATTGAAATATTAACAAACCCAGGAAAACCAGTGATTCCAAGTCTGTATTTGACAATGACCACTACAATCTACTTTAAAAGACTTTACAGCAAGTTCTACAATATCAGAACTACTAATCCAAAATGAAAATTGCCTCCTATTCCTCTTTAATTATACATACCTAGATATGCCATTAATTTATGGTAACTAGAATGGGGTTTATAGCAATTCATCTGGGGATAAAAAAAGCCTAGACACGGGGTTATAAGAAAGAGACAGTACATTAGGTTTTGGGATAGGCCTCTCATTCTCACTATTACGATTCCAAGCAATTTTATTTCCTCTCCATAAATGCTCCACAATGACCTTATAATTGGTATGTTAGCATTTGTGACTGCAGATTAAGATTAAACTATTTTAATGACTCTTATACTGAGTTAAGGTGCCTTGAGGTTTTTTTAATATTTCCTACTCTAACTCTGTTTCTTAAGTTTTCTTCCGCTGTTTTCCCATATACATAAACCCATGACGACTGCCCATACCAGCAGCTCAGTCTATCCCAATGCCCTTATTCCAGCAGCTGCAAAAAGTAGCCACTATGGGAACAGAACCAGAGCAAGGTGATTTTTTGTAACACTTCCTGAGATGTTCCTGATCATCAACCACTAGCTGCTCAAGTACTTTGTGAATTTGGAGTATTTCTACACAGTCAGTATCCCTGGAAGGCCTGAAATACCAAAAGTTAACATTGCAATTGAGGTCAGCAAGTGTTTTGAACTAATACAGCTTGCAACATCCTCGATTTCACCCTTCACACATTTTACCATAAATAAAAAACATCTTCAGCAAAGTTTGCAGACATGTCTGATCTTCCAAATCATTAATAACCAGCCAAAATGGTAACATAAGAATTTAACAAGCTGTTCAAGCAAGGCAGCCAGTTTCAGAAGGAATGTAAAGAACAGTGCAAACGGGTGGCGGGGAAGTCTGGTTTGTCCACTAAATCACTTAACAGCTCCAGCAGCTGCTCTATTTCCTCTGTACATTTTCATTTTAGGGGGAAAACAATTAAAGTGATCCTTTAAATACATGAAAACTGCATGGCACACAAGCAGATGCCAATCTACAACCAAAAGAAATGCTAAAAGCAAAAGACGAAAGAAGACTGGATGTATTTCTGGAACTTAATGTTGTCTTTATCCCCTCAGTAGTCAAGCACACTTCCTGCACAGGTTGAGCCACATGGTGCATTTCTTCCCCTTTTACCCGAGAAAAGCATTCTCTTTGGTAGTACACTATTTTGTCTCAGGAAGCAGTCCTGGGAAAGCTCACAAACTCAGAAACCAGAAATATCCAAAAATTCGATTTCCTGCTCCTAATCAAAGAACATGGGGAATATATTTTTTCTAGACACATTCAGGCTTTCAAATAAAGAATGCAAAAAGAGAAGAGGGGGAACTGCTGTTGAGTATGATGAAGGGGAAAAAAAAAAAAAAGGACAAATATGCTTTTACCTGGAGAAACACACACACGTCCATTATGTACAGCAAAGAAGTCCAGGAACATCTGTGCAGAAAGCAGCATTCTACCAGCACAGATTCTGAAGGAATTCATTCCATACCTGCCGGTTCTGGAGTAGACCTTCCAAAATGGTTGCAATAGAACAGATGACTAAGGGAAAAAATAAATAGGAGCCACAGCAATAACGCCTACTTGTCTAAACTGGAAGCACAAGACTGATTACAAATGCTGTGATAAAGGTTTCTTTTTCTGTACCATGAGATAAATTTCTCCAGGAAAAAATGAAAAGTAATCAGTACATAAGAAAAGTTAAAACCTATTTAGCTATGCCTTGCATAATCACTATGTTCACACAGTTTCATCGGGTCCATGAAGGTTTGTCGAAATAACAGTTTCTGTGCTGTGGTGCTTTGCCCAAAAAATTGTTTAAGAATAAAAGAGAGTATTTCTATTGTAAGGAACCTACAAGTAACATCTAGTGCACCTGCTTGACTGCATAAGGGCTGGCCAAGTGTTAAGCATGTTATTAACAGCATTGTCCAAATGTCTTTTAAACACTATGTTGCTTTGTACAGTCTCATATACTCTATGGATTATACGTACATTGACAAAGATTGGCCTATGTTTACAAACAACATTTACTCACCTTGTTCACATATACTTTGCTTCAAATTTGACTTTATTTTAATGATCAGTATCTGAACTTCCTGCTCTGCAGGGTTTAAATTTAACCCTTTGCTAAATCCAATTGCTAAAGAGAAGTAAATCCAATTCCCCTCTTCAGAAATGGCAGAATTCTGGCACTGAAGAACAGAAGTACACAAAAAAATCCCCAACTGTGTTCATATGACTGGAAAAATACTTACTTATACATTGCTTTCAACAGCTCTGAAATCCTTTATGCTAAAAATACAGTTTGCTTCAGATGAATTTGTCACAATCTCTCCAGCTGTTAAGGGTTTATGTTTCTCTTCATCTTTAGATTACATTAAAGTGCAGGCAACGATTCCTCGGTTGTGAAATAAAGCCCTCGGCAGTTTGCAAACACAGAAGTTAGTTACCCGTGCACAATTATTTTTAATTTTTAGAAAATACACATTTTCAAGATATCAGATTCTCATATAAGCATACACTACTTTTCCCACAGTACACTTGTGTCATTCCATGGGAAGAGCAACTGCCCCTAGTTCATTAAACAAATGCATTTCTGTTTCCTGCACTTAATACTGGGCCCACATGCCTTTTTGAAAGATCCAGAGAAAAAAAAAGAAGCGTCTCCTCACTTTTTACTGTGCAGAATGGTATCCATTCTACTACTATTTTTAACATAACTGTATGACGTCCTATCAAACACTGTCCCTCAGCTTCAACTGATATTACTGGACTTGCAATGGCCAGTCCTATGTAAGACGATGTATGATCCAAAGAGCCTACTTGAGTGAAGAATCCACTTGACCTCTTGCAGAGTAATTGCACAAACAACTTTCCTGTTGTGGTGCCAGCTTAAGTAGCCACCTTTCCCCAGCTATTTACTCTCTCCTTCTGTATTCTGTCAGAACACAATACAAAGCAAGCTATCAGCCTCCAGATCTCTAGATTCAAAATGCCCTGGACCAAAAAGAAGATTAGACAATTTCTCAGAATTTTATCTTCCCATCAAAATAACTGGCTTTCTTGGGAAAGGCTCACAGGTGAGAAAATGGTGGCTCTCCTGACCAATTAGGCAATTAGGATGACCACTTCCTTCTGGTTTTACATTGCCTCTGCTCTTTGTGGCACTAGGAGGCCTGGGAAGAAAGCAAACGTACCTCTGAGATGCAAGCTTAAGAAAGCATCCGCAATACCTCTTCATAACCTGTGGAGAAGTAATTGGCTCTGCTTGTCCGCAAGGAAACCAAGAAGTAATTTTTAGCCTCCCAGTAACTTTCGTTGTCAATTTAAAAAGATACTGGTTCAGAAGCCACTCTCTTAAGGGAAAAAGAAAGGGAGAAGCAATGTGAAGGATTAGACCAGCAGAGCTTCCATGAATTTATGACAACCCACATTCTTCTCCGTCTAGATGTACACAGAGTTTCAGGTTGAAACCTCTATTAAAACTGCTGACTACTCCTGGGAGCAAAAACCAAACAAAAAACAAAGGAAGTGCCAAGTTTCTTTCCTTAAACACAGCAGTATTTTCCAGGAATGCTGTGGAAACAGACAAAAAGTACTGGATTATGAAAATCTGGGCAAGACACTCATGTTAGTGGGTGAAGCACTGCTCAGATGGCAAAGAAAGAGAACGAGGAAAATAATACTACTACAGAAAGTGTTCATAATAATACATTTAAAGTTGCTTCACACTTCCTAGCACCTCTCTCTTTTCCTGCTGTCAGGGTTTCCTTTATAGCACCCTCCTGGGCCTAAGATTGCTGGCGTCAGCTGTAGGAGGGTGTTACAGTGAGCCATCAGTGTCCGACGTCGTGTCTGGGGAGAAACATGAAGTTCAGTGGTGGCAGAAGTGGAGCAGGTGGTCTCAGGAGGAGTTTGATATTGATGGCTCCCTCCTCCCCACTCTGAGAATCCCCATCTGGGTTATTTTCCAACATGCTCTTACACCTCGCTCTTGCTTCATTGGTCTGCAACTCCATTTTACGTCCAAATTTATTGTGTATGGTGTGTATTACATCTGCTTGAGACATGCTCTTTCAGCACTTCATTATTCCAAAAAACAGGTTTGCCTAGCTCCCAGCCTGCACTTTTTACCAACCACTGGTGACCTCTTTACGGCACTAGGGTCCCCACTGGCCCCCTCTTTTCAGCTTTTGCTCTCCTACTCTGTGTCCTGTGTCCACACTTGCAAGACCTCTGCTATCACGCCATGCCAATGCTCCTCTGCATTACACTGTCCTCTGAGAGTCACAAATACATCAATATACACAGAATTACTACTACTTGTAGCAAGAAATATGTTTATACCACACAAAAACAAGCCAAAGAGAAACTAAGCAGTAGCCACCTGGCCATTAGAAAAAACACCGCTTTTGAGTTTGTAGCTAAGCTCCATATAAGCAAAGACAATTTTAGACAAAACTGGGCAAGTCCCGAGACTTGCCAAGTTAGTGTGAAACCTGGGGCCTAGGAATCACAACACTGAATTCACAGGGCAACAGATCTGCCTTAAACTCTAGAAGTCACATAGTTGCATGCTTGAAGTTCAAACAACACAGACACACAGGTGAAAGCCAACCCATGTAAGCTATCAGGAATGCATTTCCATGACTACCTTGATGGACACTGTCACCCATTTATATTTTTTTTTTTTTCCTCAATACATTAATTTTTCCCAGCTGGAGCCAGCTGGTTGTCCAGGCAGTTTCATTTCAAAGGAAAACCACACAAGATTAACTTTCTGTTGCTGGTACACATAGCCACTCTATAGACTTTCAATCCAACCTGGACACATGTACACAAAGAAAGCAGGAAAATGAAAACCAGATTTACAATCAAGATGAATTTTATATTCTGTATTTTGTACAACACAGAGCTACAACACCAAATAATCTGTTATGGATATCTCTTTTAGCATTGCATCTTTCTGTGACAGGGATTTCTAACGAATGATTGCTATTTCCAAAATTGAGAAGGCAACTACACTGTCTGGAGAGAAGTGATCTTGTCAGAAATCAATGCCTAGGACCATCAAACATATAATTAAACATGCTTTTGGGTGCTGCAACCACTAGAAAGTGGCTGGTTAAGATATACAGGCTGCCAAACAAAAGAAAAGGCAAAATATCTGAAGTAGTAATTTTTGTTACTCTGTGCAAGAAACTTGAAATTAAATTATCTTCATTACTCAGAATAGGGGTTGCTTAGTTCCGTTCAGCCTATTAATAATACATTTCTGTACAAATTGCAAAGTGGCACAGAAATGATGCAAACCAGGCATGGGCAACCAGTTGTATTTCTGTTGAATTAATCATGATAAAGAGTTTATGTGGCCATTACACACATTATGTCTGGTATGGGAATACAGACAGTGTAGAGCCTATCCAGCATAAACCAAGAACACTAAGGACAGACTGCTTGACTGAGCACATAGCCTTGCAGAGCAATACTATCATAACAAAGTGACCCTATGCTGCGACAGGGTTATCTTTCAGATAACCACTAAAGTCATACACTTTCAGATATACTACTAGAAGTCATAAAGTGACCAAGCTACAGCTTCACTTCCCTATAGATATTAAAAATTAGTCTCAGGAAGATAATTCTGGTAACTCCTAATTCAGTAAGTAAACAAACATTAACATGAGTCTTAATGAAACTCTTGGCCATTCTTCTAAGATAAGGTTTCATAAAGGCTGTGGCTCAATCAGGAGACAACAGGAAAAAAAACTGGGTCCCACAGAGCTACTATGAGAAGCAGAAATCCCCGTGATACATATCACAATAAATAGTGAAAAACTTTGTATGTTCACATACAGCACAAACCTTAAGATATGCTACAACCATCATCTACCCATGTTCTCAACATTAAGTATGCTAGTTCAGTCAACTACACCATAACTGTACTGATAGTAGGGAAGAAGAGAACGGAATATGAAGCTTTTTGAGATTTAACTAGATTGGAATTGGCAAAGAACATCACCACAGGGGGAGATAAGGGTGACAGACACACAACCTAAAGCTTACCTCAGGCTCACATGGGACCACAAATTTACACAACTAAAAGGAAGATTCAAGTCTAGACACAGGCCTACACACAGTATGCAGTGCAAATACCCCTTTAGAGGAAGGGGAACCTTTGGGCTAGAAAACAGTAGTGGAGTAAAAGATAAAGCGCAGCCTATATTCTCTCTTCCACAGTAACTGGAGAGCCAAGGCCCTGATCCTTCACCTCATGACAATTGTGTAAAATTATGCCAGGTGGCAACAACCAAAGATCACAGAGCAGGCAACAGCGAAATTTTCATCAGACCATGAATGCCCTTCAGGTACGTGATGAAGGGAGCTACAGGGCGCAGAGGGAGATGGCCACTAGAACAACTGATCCAAGCAATAGCAGATTGTTACCAACACCAGAGGATTTATGTTGTTTTGCCACACTGCATCTGGCTCTTGAGCCAAAGAATACAGATTCTTGATTTAAAAAAAAAAACAACAAAACAAACCAACCAACCAAACAACTCGGAAGGTTGGAAATCTACATCTTCCAAGAGTCAGAAAAGAATCATCAACATTTTATTTGATAGGCACTGACTAGTAGTAACTAAAAAGTACTAATTTCTTGTTCTTCTAGCATTTGTAAAACTACAGCCAAATGCTGGCATTTTATCAGCCACAGGAATCACATGAAAAGTTTTTAGTCATACTCCAGAAAGAACATCACCTGATACCCAAAATATTTCAAAATTTTCATAGACAATTTCTCATCCTGTAACACGCACTTCTCCTGAAGGCTACCTCATGTGCCCCTGAAGCTAGAACAGCCTGGCTTGCAGAATAAGAAGCAGTGCAATGACATCTGCATAGTACTGGAACCTGGTGAACTTGGTAACATTGACAGCACCAGCATGCAGGGCAAATTAACTTGGGAAGTGCTGACAAACTATACAGAAGTAAAAGCTTAAGTGAACAGAAGCTGTTTCCTTACTGAGTAAGAAAGAAAGAAAGCGTGAAAATAAATAAACAGATAGAAGAAAATGGCCTAGAGTAACAAGTTTATTTTGTGACACAACTAGCTTGCACTGCTTCACTGTCCAGCAAGTTACACCACCCGTACAAATGGAAAAAGTTCCTAGACTTCCTATAATGAAAACAAGCAAAAAATGAAAATCTGTGAAGAAAGAACAATTATCAGTTGATAATTGTTGATGGAAACGAGTGACCAAATTGGTTCTATAACTCCAGCTACCAAAAGAAAATCAATGTCATGACCCAAACTATTTTAAAAGCATTTCTCTTCAGGTGTTAAAGAATACACAACTGCTAATTATTAAAGAATTTTCAGCATTCTCTGAACTTTGCAGTTTGCTTTCTATTTCACAATTTCATTTAACACTACGTTTTGAGAGCCTGAGCCAATGAATGTTTATAGATGAATTACAAATGTGTTAATCGTTAATCTCTGTCCTAATGTCACTCATTTTACACTCGATTTTGAAGCATGATTTTGTAATCCAAAGATGCCATCCCAGCACATTAAGAAGAAATGAATCACCATAGAAATCCCCATCCTCTGCACTTGACATCAAGACATGTTGGGAAGGCAGACCATTTTTTTAAACAAGGAAAAAGAAAGCAGTTCTAACAAAAGAGACATGGCTTTTAAAGATACCTCTGAAGAAATAAACATTGAAGCTATATACTGAAATTAGTTACCAGAAAGGTAACTAAGGTCAGAATTCACAGAATATGTCATATATCTATGTTTCCTTGTAACTATCTGATGGGTTCTTAAATCACTACAGAATAAGGATTTAAAGAAAACATTGCAGGTATATACAAACAATACCTGGAATGACAGAAACTCCCATTATAAGGGAACAGGGCTGAATCCAGCATGAATGTTCTGGTATTTGTAATTGTGACAGGTTACTTAAGGAACCCAGCAGTAATACTAGAAGCCCTGGATTGCTTTCACATGTAGCAGCCCATCCTTCAGGGGACCAGGGTTTTCTGAGGTTGTTGCCAGTGAACTTTGCAGAGATAGGCAGTAAATACATGAGGGCATTCATATGTCAGCCTGGTGACTAATTCAGTATTCCAAATTCAATCTTACTCATTGTCTCAGCCTTCTTTTAAATGTACCCTTCACAAAACATCAAATCATACTTTATTTACAAAGGAAAAAGAGGGAGTGGTCTGAATTTAGGTTCAGAGCACTGTGGTTCTCTCATTAGGAGTAGTGTTAACAGCAGCAGCTCCCTAGCAGCTCCATCAGAAAATGGAGCAACGGACTGTAGCACAAACTTTGCTTCATTTCCCAACAGGAAACAACACTAACAGTTCAAATTAACCACTAGAAGCTGCCAGCTCCGCCGGCGAAAGGAACTGTTCTGCAACTTCTAGGGAATACCGAAGGAAGCCGCCAAACGTGAACACATGAATATAAAAGACCACAAAAAAAATCCACTTTCAGACCTCTGACAGGAAACTCCCTGAGCTTCAACGGAGAACGCCGATAAACAAACCACAGCTAAACGAATGTGTGGGAACAAATCTGCATACACCAGATGCGGTGTTACGGGCTGGCATTTCTGCTATTTATCGGCAGCAGCGCTACTATAAAACGCGACGAGTAACACGCCTGGTTTCGTAATAGTTTTGCAAGAGGGTGCCTTAAACACGCTGCGAAAGGATTGCTCCGCAGGGGAGTTTTCTCCGTTCCCACCGCGGCACTTGGGACAGCTCCAGAAGTTAAAATACCCGCTGGAGGAGGCTCGGCGCACAGCGAGGCGGCTCCCGCGCCCTCTGCCAGCTTCCCCCCATGCCGGCAGCAGGGACCAGCAAGCAGCCGCTCCTCCCCCGGCGGCACCCCGGCCGGTGCGCGGTAGCGGGCGGGCAGCGAACCCCGAACAGCTCCGAGGCTCTTCCCGAGGCGGGGTATTTACAACTTCCCCGCGCTGGGCAGCGCTCCCCGGGGCTTGGTGGAGCGCCCTAGACAGCGCCAGGTTGCGGAGATCAACCCCACGTCCGGACGCTACCCTACACCACTGACAACCCCCGGACGGGAGTCCCCAGACACGGCGGGCCCGGGCCCTCGCCTGTCTGCTCTTCCTCCGACAGCCCGGGGCGAGAGGGCAGCGCTCCCCTGTGCCGCCACCGTACCTGCATGACACGGAGAGCTCCACCTTGGTGGCCGGGATGCTGGAGCTGAGCACGTTAAAATCCCCCACGGACGCCATGTTCGGAAACCCACCACTTCTACCCGTCGCCGGCTGCCCCGCCGGCTTCTCCAGCGCGAACATGGGGCAACGCTGGAGGCAGGCGGGGACGGGAGGAATGAAGGGAGGGGAAGAGAGGAGGGGAGGAGGCCGGCCGGAGGAGAGGGAGGGCAGGAGGCGGCGCCAAGCAGCGCAGCACCCGCACCGCCCGGGGGCTGCCACCGCCGCCTGAGGCGGGAGCGGGGCGGTGACGTCACCGCGAGCGGGAGCGGCGCGTGACTGCCCCACCGCGAGGGGCCCGACGGCCAGCGAGAGGGTTGCGCTCACGGGCAACCTCAGCGGTGCCGCCCCATACCGTGTGGGGCGGGAAAAGGCGCCGGTAGGAGCTAGCCCGTGCGGCGCGACCGAGGGACTTCGCTCCCGCTCCTCCACGGTGGATTCCCCCTCTGCCCGGGCATGGAAACTCCCGTCCCGCCCCGTAGACTGTCCGGGGAATCCCCGCCTGTCCCGACTGAACAAGCCGAGCAGCAGAGTGCCCCGAGCTCCGCCCTGGAGGCGGTGGCTGGAGAGCCGGCCGGCATCGTGCCAGCTTCACCGCGCCCCGCGGTCCGCCGCGAGGCAGGTCCGCTCTCCCGGGCCAGCGACGGAGCCGCAGCCCATCAGCAAGCGCCAGGGGCGCGGCGGGGCAGGGCCGGCGAGCGGGCCCCGCACCGCTAGGGGGCGCAGCGGGAGCAGTGCGCCTGGCGAGGGGCGCTCTGCGCAGCGGGGTTGTGAAACACGGCGAGGCGGTCTCTGGTGCCGATTGTCCCTTTGTAGAGAACTTTAATTGTTACTGCAGAAGGCCTGAGAGAAAAGCTGTGGGCTTACTGTAGTTATTATATGCGTTGACACGTTGAAATCTGGGGTTTTCACTTGCTCCCGCTTGTGCTTCCCTTTTTTTCAAAGGCCTGATCCAATCTACCCTGAATCTGTTCAGGATAATTCACAATAATCATAACAGTCCCAACATCTCGTCTCTCATGTCTTTGATTTGTACCTATCATCATGACATCTAAGTAGCCCCCGATATTCATGTCTCATCATCGCAATTTGATGGGAGATGGAAGTGCTAACGTCCCCATGTCACAGGTGGGAAGGTGAGGCACAAGCAAATTAAATGCCGTGTCTGTAGTCCCACAGGATGTAGGACAGGTCAAAGATCATAGGATATCAGCCCAAATCCTGTACGGAAGTACTCTGCTTCTCTGGCTGCTACGGCTTTGTGTGTAAAAATAAAAATGCATATTGTGTTTGTTTTTAAAAGGCAAATGTGGCTCTAAATCCACAAACTTTCATAAAATCACAGAATGGTTTGAGTTGGAAGGGACCTTGAAGAGCATCCAGTTCCAACCTAGCATACAGTTGACTTTCTGGGCCGCAGGCACACACTGCTGGGTCATATTCAACTTTCTGTCAACCAACACCCCCAGCTCCTTCTTTTCAGGGCTGCTCTCAGTCCATTCTCTGCCCAGCCTGTATTTGTGCTTGGGATTGCCCTGACCCGGGTGCAGTACCTTTTATATCATTTTATATGATTTATATCATGCCTTATCAGAATACATTAATTTGGATTTTATTTCTAGATTCTCGTTGGTGTAATTCAAATTCAGTGCATGATGTCCATCAAAATAATGATGGACAGAGAAATTGAATGTTGATACCTGGTTAGATCCCAGTCAACTGATTAAGCAGTGGAAATACAGAAGGCAGCAGCAGCATGGTCTTATGTACAGGATGTATACTCCCGGTGCACACTACATGTCTGAAATGTAACTTCAGTGGCAGGAACTCAGGGAAGATATAACTGATATTTTTATTCAGAAACTTCTGACTTCACACGCTACTTCTAATCAGGAAGTTATCACCTGAACTCTCCTTTCTTTCTTTTTCTTCTCTTGCACAGTTGCATACAAAGGAATTTCTCATAAGGTATCACCAAAGTGTTTCCTCTTAAGCCAGCCTGTTTGATGTTTTCTGTACAGCCAAGAACCCACATACCTTCACAAGTATTCTAGGTGTGTCTGCAGGGAGCCAACCTACAGCTGAAATTGCTAAAAATAACACTCAAATTTAGTTCACTATTATCTTTGACAAAACAGTGGTGTGAAAGGATGGGTCAAGGACCACTGGTGTCCTGGGAGGCTTATGCTGAGTACAGATAGGGTTCCAGATGACTAAAAATGTTTTTATGATAACAATTATAACTCATTTTTAGCATTATAATACTGTTCATGTACTGTAAAAATCTAAACATAATCAGTGGATCTCACAGGGCATGACGTGAGTAACTTTAAAGGCATGAATAGTTATAATAACAATAATATATTGCTATATATTATGTAACTTTATAATAATGATAGACATAGAATTATAGAATCATAGAATCATAGAATAGTTAGGGTTGGAAAGGACCTTAAGATCATCTAGTTCCAACCCCCCTGCC
>WYDI02023039.1:38581-78242 GCA_009867235.2 Psittacus erithacus
CAGTCTAAACTTCCCCTGTTTAAGTTTTAACCCATTACCCCTTGTCCTGTCACTACAGTCCCTAATGAAGAGTCCCTGGTATGGATAACTTAAAAGTATACCATTGTAAGTGTGATATGTTCTTATATTCTTTCCTACTAATGCACTTTAGATCACTGCTTTGGGTCAGGTAGGGGGTTGGTTGGCTCATTTTTATATTAGTTGATCTTAATGGTTTATTCTGCTTAGAAAAAATAAGTAGTTGGTTATTGGTGATTTCACAAATAGAGCATCCTATGAAAAGAAACAGTTAAGGAAATCCAAGGCTTCAATGTTGCTTGGGAGATACCCATTTTCCCTCATCCTTATAAAGGCACAGCTATTTTGTCTTCTGATGCTCCACCTTAGAATAAATGCATAGCTCTCAAGCACTGAGAGTGATTTGTATGGGAAAGAGAGAAAATAAAAAACTAAACCTAGAGCTAGTTGAAAGATATGCAACAATGGGGCTCTGTACACATTATTGTAACTCCAGAGAGGCACCTTATATTTACTCATTCCTAAATGCCACTGAGGCATGGGGACTGGAACAATACCTAAGTATTAGGACAGTATCTGGAACTTACATATGAAATAGCTATCAGGCTGCAGTGTGAAAGAACCGTCAGGGCTGTGTTGTATATGCTATACTGACATTTGAATGCAATCACTGAGTCTGTGACAATTTTGTAGCAGAAAGCAGGACATATTTTCCTCTGTTTCTTTTGTGATTATTATTTTATTATTGTCAGCAGTTGCTAATTATAAGGTATCTGCATAACTTGTTTCAATATGTGCAACCTAATTTAAGGAATGAGGGATATACTTGCAGTAATTACAGAATAAACTATGAACAAACTACAGATTCCAGAATAGCTGTAATGTGTAACGCTGAGTGATTGCTTTAAAACATCACTGTTTCCAGGTTTCGGCAGTATAATTGAACCCGAATGCCACAGGATGCGAACACTGATTATTCCCTTCCACCCCCTCAGCTTTCTGCCTCATAGATCATTATTAGACATCTCAAGAAAAGTTTTATGAGTCAATCTTTGCACTCCTAAAAAAATCCGAACCACACACACAAAGCTAACACAGACTAATCTGTAGGAAGTTAAGAAACTGGAAATGGCAGTTGTTCTTCTATAGATGTGAAAGAATTTGTGGATGAGTATAGGTGAGAGCTTTGAAGTGAGCTTCGGTGTTACTGGAACAAAACAACTGCGACTATAAGCCAATAACATTTTCATGACAACCAAAATGCTACTTACTAAGTCTGAATCTGAGGTGAACATACTATATTCCATGGTTCCTCCTCAAATACTTGTTGGGTAATTCCCTTAATGAACATCCAACAAACATCAGCTTTTCATCCTGGCTGCTGTCAAACTTTTTCTTTCAAGACCCTGAAGAATGGAATGACCTTAGCCATTACTTGGTCCTTGCTGGTAGCTGAACAGAGCACTGAAACAATGCCAGTATCCTAATACACACTGCAGTTTGAGAGTTGTTGTATCTTTCTTTCCTGGTTTTGATTACTATACTTAGCTTCCTTTTTCTTCACTACTGCTAATTGTTTTAATCCATTGACCAAAGACATAGCTTTTGCTAGTGCATTTGGAACCATCAGCACCACCATCATTACTGGAACCATTAGCAAGCACAGTGAGTGAATCTAGACCATATGCTTCAAAAGCCATCAGTAATACAACATGCTGAAGAATATGTTCAGTGCCTTTATTCGCCTAGTATGTATTATCTCCTATAACTCCATAATTTCATAATCCGCTTTGAAAACACAAATGAGTTGAGCTCTATTTTTGTGACAGTAAAGTCTAAAGGAGATGTCTGACTCAAGAGGTTAGACATAAAGAAGAAATCTCCACTCTTTCAAGATTTTCACTTTAAATACTAGTTTTTCAAGGTCTTACGTCTGCAGTCTCGCAAGTGTCAAGGAGAATACATTCTTCAATAAAAAGTATCTAGGCCTGTGTTTCAAAGCCTTTGAAATCTATCCTTGCTGTCAGCAGGAGAAAAGATCACCTTGTCACCATGGCATGAGCATGAGGAAGTTAGTGAGTCATCAGTGCAGAGACAGCTAATGATTTCACCATTTCTCTATCATCACGACAGGTTAGTGATGCGCTTGTTTGTATACCTCTTCACTGATTCCGTGGAGAATAAGGTCACAAAATATAAATACCATTTCCCCTCTCCAAAGACACAAAGAATAGTTATCTAACAAATACTCTCATCTCACTATGTTACACTTACTAGCTATGTTATCTGTCAACACATCTTTAGCTCTAGATAAAAGTTTCCTGCGTTATTTCAGGCTTTCTTCCAGTTTTATCCAGGCCACAGGAGACAGATCATCATCAGCACAACCATAAGGCTACTTCCTTCTACATCCTTAGGAAAGCATTCTTCCTAAGCATCAGAACAGCCATTCCAGACTAAATAGCACAAGTTCCAGACACAGTTTGTTCAAGAAGTCTTCAAAATGGCAAAGACCCCTGAAGTGCTTTCAGGGTCATTCAGGATGTCATCCAATCCATTTCATGTCTTAACACTGCACAATAAGGTCTCTACATCAATGAGTGGAGGAATTTTAGATCTACTGAGCACTTTTTCTGGCTCTTATCTCTAGAGTAAAGCATGTACCATGTATCTCAAGTTCTGAAAATGTGACTTGGGAGTATTTTGCGTACAAGGTTTTAGCAGTTAACAGATTCAGATTACAGTTCAGATTTCATTTGAAGGACAAGAAATCAAAGTGGTGAGATCTTTATACATCTTCAGCTGAGCCATGGGCCAGAGGGATTTAATTTCTGGACTGGTTGCATAAAAAATGTAAGGATGCATTTAAAGCCATTTTTCTAGAAAGACAACTAATGACTAGCTCATGGCACCAGACATTTTCAGGAGCTGCTGAAGTAAAACTTTAATATGGCAGCAAGGGTGGTGACAAAAAGATTGTCTGCATACAGTTTATCTCAAAAAGTCTGAATAACAATGTTCTCTTCAATGAGCATAAGATCAGACAGCCCCAAAATGAAACTTCAACATATTCATCACAAGACCAGCTGAGTATTTTTATTTCTGAAGAGGAAATCTACTTCTTCCTCTTCAATCACTTCCCATGTTTTTGCACTACTCTTGATGATTGGAATTACTGTTTTCTGTCCTTCCCTGCCATGCCCACTCACCTCTAGGCCTTTCATATTTCTAAGAAATATCAGTTGATTTGCAGAAAATACGTGAGTGTTACAAATCACTTAGTAATAATGTATTTCACAGTTTCTTTCTCTGCCTAATCTCTGCCCACATCTTCTCCCTCAGTGTGTTTCCAGAGTGTTCCTAAAATCTCTACCACTGTTAGCAAAATGTCTTTGGAGGCAAAGTGTTCATGTGTAAAATTTGCTTTGTGAATTAGCAAATGAAGAAAAAAATTAGCACACTTGGCCTCCACAGCTAGTAGTTATGTTCTACAGTTATTTTCTTTATTGCAACTGGAATCAAACTCACTTCTTTTAGGAAAAAAATCTTTACAGCAGTTCTGAAGCCAAGAGCAGCAAAACCCAAACTGCTATATTTGAGCCACCCCTTTGCATCAGTGAAGTTGTGCCTTTTGTAACTCATGCACAAGACTTCATGTTCTTTCCTAATAACATAGGGGAGACATCAGCTCACGCAGTTTAAGGGATGGAAGAATCCAGTGTCTCTGCCAAAATAGGCACAGATTTAATCTCTGAGAGTAGGCTCTGGGACAGATTCCATCAGGGAGCACCATTTGCTGGTCTGTTATCTACCCTTAATTGTTCAGACTAATGTGAGGGTAAATGGGGGTGAGGATGATAACCTGGACTGGTCTGGGTAAGTGTTGGATATGCTGCCTGTCAATAGTCACACACTTGACCTCACAGAAATATATATTCTGCATGATATATCAGGTTCACATATTATATTAGGTACCCAGAAAAATCCCAGTGGAGTCAGGATAACACTATATGTTCTGGATAGGCAGCTAGAAGCCAACCCTAACATTTCTGTCACTTGCTTTGTAACAGTTTCTTTCACAACTTTCTCAGTGTAAGCTGAGATAGCGGAATTTTAGAAAACCTGTCACCATATGTGCCCATACCATGTCTGTTGCTTCATCATTTTGGAAGAGAAAACGTCGTGAGTGCTTTTGTATTCCTTCAAGGATAAATGGAATCCCAGCATGTTGCCAGGTCACTGCTATGTACTATGTTTGAGGCAGTCATGCTTACAGTGAAGTTCTGTCCCAAATTTATTTTGAAAGCTGGTTTTGATTTTATGTTAACTAGTTTATTCATTTCCTGATTTATTTTTTTTTTTTCCCCCCAAGATTACACTTGTTTTGTGGAAGAAACTGGCAAATGCCCTTTGGACATAAAGAAAACATGGCTTTACTTTCATAGAGGAAAAACTCAATGGCTTCTTAAGGTTCTCTGTCGTTTTTGTTAACCCAGTGTTAGACATAGTCTAGTGTGAGGTGTCCCTGCCCATGGCAGGGGGGTTGGAACTAGATGATCGTAAGGCCCTTTCCAACCCTAACTATTCTATGATTGTATGGAACCATAAAGTGCAAGCCTTTCCCACAGAATGGGGTCCTGGAATATTGTCTGGATTTTGGGAAGAGAAGAAATTGTGTCTGGAAGGATTTGTGAAATCGTGAGAGGGTATAAAACACTCTGTTTTCCAGCTGAAAGACTTTCTGAGCGGGTAACAGACCCTAGCAGTACCATCTGTGTTGTGATGTGATTTGGCTTCTGCAATTGATTTTATGTCTCAACCTACAAGGATTTCAACAGTAACTGAAATACTAGGAACACTATTAAAAACCTTCACCCCCACAATTATCAATCACTATTCCTCAGTAGGAGCTTTAAGGTCAGATGCTCAGTCTGTCAAAGCAGACTTTAATCCATTAAATTACTCCTGCTTTCATCTCCAGGAAAGGCCTCCAGCACTAAGATCTTTCTCTTCAGGTACTAAAAGAAAGTTTATCATTTTAGAGTAAATGTAATTTTCTGAGCCACTCCACATGGTTGGGTTCTTCAGAGCCCATAGTTCACACTCAGCACCGGGTTTCTGCGCAGGGAAGGAGCTGTGCAGTGGTCTGGGTTGCTCTGCCCCTTGGCATGAGGTGAAAACCTGGCCTCCACATACACAGCTGGAGATCTCTGTGCCAAAAGTGAGGTCCTTCTACACAAGATGTTTTGAAGAATTGCAGTTCCTGTGGGGCAAAGTCTTCCTTTTCTGTGCATTTACCATAAAGAAGCTCCAAAGTGAATACTCTAACTCTCAGAGAAGCTGATTTTAGCCACTCATGACTCACTATGAGTTAAATTTTCCAACTTTACAACACTTATTTTGATTGCATTTTATAATGACAGTTATAGTCTCAGTTAGCAAACATTAATTTATGATATGGGTTGATTTAATGTTATTAATGAGCTATCAAAAAGGCAGGCTGACTTTTAGTAGTGACATTTAGCAACACACTAAAATATCTGGAGAAGAAATGAGAACTTCAGAGGGTTGTTTCACTTTCTTTCATGAAAACAGAAAAAAACTTCAGGTAGGAAAGTGAATTTAAAAAAAAAATTCTTCTTTTTTCCGTTCTCATATATTCCATCTTTCATGAATTTTAATTTTACAATATTTTCCATGACATTAGAATAACTTTAAACAGTTGACACCATGTGGATTGTCTTTCAGGAACACTGTCCATCAGATTTTCCTCATTTCATTGTGACATTTAAGCAATTAGGGTTTTAATGAAGCTGAAAATTTGAAGCCCAAATAATGTAATGACTTTGACTGTCTTCCAGAATGACTGTGGCACTAATGCAGGAATGCATTTAACCATGTGCTTGAACACATAATTGTGTTGTTGGGCAGCAGCAGTCTGCCTGACTGAAGTGAGGTGTAACCCCACACTTAACATTGGCTGAGTTTGGAGGATTTATTGTACTATTCCTTTGCCTGTGTGAGAAGTACCAATACAGTATTTCTGTTTTCTCACGTCACATTCAGCTGTCTCAATGTACTTATTCATATCCACAAATTATTCAAATGAGACCTAATCCATCTAAGTGGTATTTTCACTTTTAAAATACCACTTAGAATTGCACAGTGTATCTCAAATGGAAGGTAAATTAGATTTTATTGCTTAACAGGATGTGAAAGATTAAACTGTATCTGTAGCATAGACTGAACTGTGCTGATGGCTGTCAGGACTTCTAATTCTGTATCCGTGATAAATGAGAACCTTTTGTTTCCTCTTCTTTAGAGAAAGGTCTTGCATCATGATGAAATAATTTTTTTCCTCTAAAGTGACTTCGTACACATCATTTATCCAACTGTGGAATAAACAATTATCCTTAAAAATAAAGAGCTAATTTGCTTGGGGCAATTGCCAGATACCAGCAGCGTACTTTCCACAGTCACAGTAGTAAGAATTCTGTGAAAATTATCCTACTATTTAGGTAACCATAGCACAGTTGTGTTAAAGTTACTCTGCAAAAAAGATGCTGGCTAGCTGCCAGTGCAACAGGCATTTGTAAAAGCTGAGAAAGTAACTTCATGAACACTTTGTTCTTTGTTGTGGAAAAAAAAGCCCAACAAACCACAAAAACACCCAAACCCAAAACAAAACCACTACCAAAAAAGGCCAAAACAAATGCAAAGCAAAAGTAAATGGCAGATTTAAACATAGTCACATGGATTGCATTTGGAATTTTCCTCAGAGGTAAACACAAACCTCCCTGAAATAAACAATAAAAACAAAAAGATCATTTATTTGACCCCCATTTCATGTTTACATATTTAATATGAATTTAAATATAAACACAAACAATTTAGATTTGCTAGTTCAGTAGCTTTAAAAATGGTAAATTTATCTTACTTTGCATGAATAGGAGAAAAGTTAGGAAAAGAATGATTCTTAAACATATTGGATATCCAGATCATAGCAGAAAATTAAACAACCTCAAACAAACTCAACAGAACAGAAATGAACCATGAACTAATTAAGCTGCTTGACTTTAACAGATAATTTAGTACAAACTAACATTAGACTTTAAATATTAACTTCAGTTCCTCAGTCATTTACAGTTTTGGTGTATCTTTTCATAGTGATATAATTAGCATAGCTATGTTCGATATATTTGATTACAAAATGTATTTTTAATCCACTTTGTGTGTTTCCCAAGAAGCATAAATAACCCTTTAAAAGGGCAAGGCACTTCAAAAGCTTGTACTTTTTAAAAGCCTTTTGAAAGAATATTATACGTGCTTCAGTATTAGTCTTTCTAAAAAACAAGCTTGGGTTCCTAACACAAGGATAAAATCCCTGTACATAAGTCATAGAACCATAGAATCATAAAATAGTTAGGGCTGGAAAGGACCTTAAGATCATCTAGTTCCAACTCCCCTGCCATGGGCAGGGACACCTCACACTAAACCACATCACACAAGGCTCTGTCCAGCCTGGCCTTGAACGCCGCCAGGGATGGAGCATTCACAACTTCCCTGGGCAACACATTCCAGTGTCTCACCCCCTTTACAGTAAAGAAATTCGTCCATATATCCAATCTAAATTAATAATAATTAAACGTAATAATTGCTGAAGATGTACTAATCCTAACTCTCAGGCCAGTTTTAGCCTTGCAGCATACCTAATTCCAAGATCCAGCCCATTAATTCAATACAGAATTAAATTCCTCTACTACCTGGCATCTTGTAGAAGCAGATTCCCAACACAAATGTTCTCCTCAGTGCTGCTTAAATCCCACAAACTGGATCATGAGCCATGTGTCAGAAAGAGTCACTCTCAGCTGCAGCTGAACCGTAACTCAGTTCTTCTCTCAGCTCCATCAGTAATCTTGAGTTCACCCTCTTCAAGACTAGCCATAGCCAATGCATTGGCTGTAGCATTGGCTGAGAAGCCACTCACATTGCAGAACCTCAGTAAAGCAACGAAATTTTAGCAGTCATGTTTCAAAACCTACTTTATCATCCCTTTTCAAATTAAAACCATGTTTTACTTATTCTATTCTAACATTCTAACTTCTATATTCAGCCTTAATAGTCCTTCCAGGTGGAGAATCTTAGCACAGCAAATTAGTTATTCTTCATTATTATCTAAAGCTTAATTTAATCCAACTTTTTAAACTCAGTAACTTCCATTTTACTTATCGCTGTAGATGTCTGTCCAACTGTAGATCTAACATGAACCTTAAATGCAGCTTTGCATCATGGGGCCATCTCAGCATGGTAGCTAATGTAGCAGGGAAAGCACCATTTCACATTGTCCAAAATGTGGAAACCTGCTGCTCTTATCAAAGAGCGGTAGGATCACTGAGTTTGGAAATGACCTCCATGTTTCAAAACCTGCTGTTCTTATCAAAGAGTGGTAGGATCACTGAGGTTGGAAGTGACCTCCATGTTTCATCTAGGCCCCCTGCTCTGAGCATGGCCAGCTTCAAAGCTAGGTCAAGTTGCTCAGGGCCTAGTTCAGCTAGGGTTTGAAACTCACTAGGAGAGGATTGTGCAGCTTCACTGGCTGACCCTTTCCAGTGTTTAACCACTTGTAAAAATTTCCCCTATATCCAGCTGGGATTTCCCTTGCTGCAGCTTATGACTGCTGCCTCTTGCCCTGGGTTTTGTGTACCTCAGAGGCAACTCTCACGCTATCAGCTGGCTCCACTCAGGTAATGGAAAACAGCAGTTAAATGACTCCTTGTCCTTCTCACCTTTAGGCCATACAGGATCTCCTTCAGTTCTTCTTGTTTATTATGTTCTATTCATCAGCTCCCTAATCATCTTAATAATCTTGTACTGGCATCCTTGCAGCTCGGCTGTCTTATATCTGGGGTCCCAATGCTGTTCCCAGATGTGACCTGAGGGAAACAATCACTGGCATTGTCTGCTGGCTGTGCTATCACTCCTGCACCAGGGGTGTTGTTAACCTTCATGGCTGCCAGGGTACCCTGCTTACTCATGTTCAGTTGGTTGTCTGCCAAGACCTTTGCTGCAGAGTTGCTGTTGAGCCCCTCAGACCCCATGCTGTACCCGTGCCTGGGCTTGTCCATCCCAAATGCAGGGCTTTGCATTTGTCTGCTCAACAGAGGCTCCTATGCTGCAGAGCAGATCAGCGCCTTAGATGCTGAAGCCCTGCCCCTAACCTTAGCTGTGGCACAGGAGCCTCTTTCTGCACAGGAAGTCAATGTGGAAAAAGGCTTTATTGGTTATTCTCTCAAACCTGGTTGTATTTTTTCATTTACGGTCATAGTTTCTCACAGCATAACTTAATATGGTAAAGAAATAAACATTAGTCATGGTACAAAACTTAGCTCAATTTGTTCTTTTAAACTAAAGCATTCGTTTTTATTTCATTTAGAAGAAGGCCAAACCATGAGCAGATTGTAGCATTGGTTCTAATATTGGCCTTGGTGCAACTTCCCGACCAGTCTGTGAACTTAATATATTAAAAGGGACTCTCAGGTTGTAGAAGCCAAGCCATAACCACCTTCTGCACCACTGCCTTATGTCTGCTCCATGGCCTTTGGATTTCCTATAGTAAATACAGCACAAGGGTCTATTTGAGTTACTCTCCAAAACTTAGTTATATCTTTCACTGTGCAATGAATCTTTGCACTTTGCATTTACCCTTTTCTTTATATTGTAGGAAACTGAATTCCTAATATTACCCTCTCAGCTTATCTTTGAAAAGCTCTATTAAAATATGCTATTCTTTTTATAGTTGCTTTCCAAAATAAGCTTCTTACAGACATTTGCTATCTAAATCTAATTAATTAAATTAATTCTTCTTTTGTAGTACAGGAAGACAGATAGGGTGAGAAATGCAAATACTAATACTAACACTAACATATTTCACATCCATCAAAGGCTTTTTTACCCTAGTATGCTATCTGGGAAATGGTATCTGCAATGCAAATGAAAAATAGTAACAGTAGCTGTACTAAACAGATAGAAGGTACACATATTTCTTTAACTCTTACCTTTTATATTTGAAACATTTCTAAATACCCTTTTCCCTTTGAGAGAGAGACCTTTGAAACATAAGTATCTCACTTTACAGCTGCAAAATAATTAATATTTTAACTGTGTCCTATTTCTTCAATCCTTTTTCTTGATGCCAATAGAATGCATATACTTTATTTACAAGCACATTGAAAGTGTGATATTTGTCATATTGAGACACAAATTAGATATGTAAACAAGGCATTGCAATAACAAGGGACAGCTCCTATTTTATAAGAATCATTTTTACTGCAGAGGTTAGGATTGCAGAAGTTATTTAGCTAAATATGCGTTACTATAGCTACAAAAAAAAAAAGCATTTTAAAAATTATTTGCTCAGATAAAAATAAAAGCTTACAAGAATTAAACTATGATGTGGTAGTTGCTTATGTTGCCACTGCTCCTTACCATGGTTATTGTACAAAAGTGAATTCTGAGACCACTGTTGCACTCGTGAAATTGCTATGGGCATGAAAGAAAATGCACCTTACATGGAAGCAAAGAATTTATTATTAGTCTAATGAAAATCTTAAGACTAATAACGATACAACAGACAGTTATTAACATTATCTAGTCACAATAATACTACCTGTCACAGTACAAATTATCTGATTAATACATAATGACATTAATAATAGAGTTAAAACTGTTGTACAAAACCTTCCTAGGATCTGTCTTTGCTGTTCGGCTGTCCCTTAGGCTTCCACTATTTGTCCTATACTTGGTGGCATCAGTATTGCTAGAGAAGAAGATAGGAGAATCCTGTAATAAGGACGCTTCAAGATGTAACTTGTAGGTACCAAAGTCCTTTCCTGGCCTTGGTACTTTGCATTCTGTCCTAACTGAAGTAGTGCAATTAATGTGAAACAACTAGATCACAGCAGACAGCTGAAGAATAGTCAGCATACAGTTATTATTAGTAGCTCTCTGAATTCCCTTTGTGCTCTGTACCATCTTAACTTTGGAATTGTTACTCAAAGAGATTAAATTAGGCTAAGGTTCAACATGTGGATTTGGAAGATAACTGCAGAGGATGGGCAACAGAGAGCACACAGAAAACAAAGAATGCCAGGTAATTAATTCTGTTGATCAAATCAGTGAATGGAGGCAATGCAGTGTAATAAGTCTAGATTTTACTAAAGGATTTGATTTAATTTCTCGACAAATGATGTGCTGATTAAAAATTAGCACTATGCAAAATGAATGCAGTACATGCTAGAAAGATTATGACTCAGAAAGTAATTCTAGAATACATTTATAATGGCGAGTTGCAGGATCAATTCTATTCAAGGTATTTATCATTTACGGGGAAACTTCACAGTTAAAACATAATGGAGATCATTAAGAAGAAAAAGAAAATTAGTTCTATCAGGTGATTGGAACTTCATGGTGAACAGGGTTCCCTGGAATAATGGTGCAGCATAGTTCAATGCAAACATGTCTATAAGATGCAAAGATATAGATCATACATATGATATACAGAGCTCTATTTTAGAGAACAGTATATCCAATTAATAACAGCAGTAAAGTGCTGTAGAATAAGACAAGGTGACTAGTAACCCTTTCCCCAAGGATGGACTGGCCACAGACACTGGATGCTGCTTCCAAGGGGCCTTAGGAAATACAGGAGTCTGTGTGTTCAGCTTGAAACTCATTAATTAGATTAATGAGCCTAAGACAGGAAAAATTTTCCCCATTGACACACAATATTTTGCGCACATGAGTTTAAATAATAGAAACTTTTAAGGGATTGTGTGAGAAACAATTTACAGCAGGCAAAACTTGGAACTGCAGGCTGCAGCCCTGACCTGGTGCACCTCCAAAAGCAAAGAAAATACCAGCCAGAACCCTCCTCCTTTAATCAGCCCCCACTTTTCATCATATAATCCACCTGATCAGGGGTCGAGCTGTTGTCCCAAAAGACAGAGCTTGGCTGGTGCTGTATCAGCTTAACACATCACCACTCTGCTTTGGTGCGGAGAAGCCAGACAGGACCCAATTGCTGTAAACTGAACTTGGCAGCTCCACTGGACTGCTCACCAGCCCTGGCAGCCAGGCTGGCTGGGAGCTGCTCTGCCAGCTGTGCTTCAAGCCAGTTGTCCCCATGAGCTGTGTCTGCTGCTCCTCAGTGACAGTAGCAGTCAGAGTGGCTGCTCGGCTCTCCGGGCTGCAGGCTGCTCAGGTGTTGTGCTGGGCTATTTCACACAACAGTGCCGGGGGTGTTGCAGCTCTCGGGGAAGGTTCAGTGATGCACAGGAATGTGGTGAAGTCATCAGCACAGAAAGGAGAGTTCCCAGATACTGTCTCTTACAGATTGTTTCAGTCACTCTCTCCTTGGGGTGTCTTTGTCAAGTCTTCCTGCTCCAGCAGTTAGTTACTGTAAAACTGTAGGATTGCCCAGGCTTTTCCCATCTCTGTGCATTAACTGATTTTAACAGAAATGCTGTCAGTATTACAAAATGCCTATGAAATTTAAACCACTTAAGGCCTGACATGTTTCCTGTTTTAGTCAGCAGCTCCCACTGTCCTATAGGTACCCAAAGTGGGTGCAGCCTACACAACAGCCTGCTGCTTCCGAGGAACATCCACTGATCTGTCCACAGCTCAGGCTTATCTGGGCAGAGGGAAAAGACCAGCAGATAATGTGTCCTTGTATTTGTATTTAACACAACAAACAGCAGAAGTATCCCTGTAAAAGAATGCTTTAAATTTTGTTGGGGTTTTTGTTTGTTTGTTTTTCCATTTGGAGCGTGTTTCTGCAAGCAGTAATCCTAGTTCTGTGATTTTCCTACAGCTTCAATTACATAGTTAAAACATCCATCTTTTTCTGTCTATTGCACTTGCTGCAGTACTGAAGCAATAGGACTTGTTAAGCAACATTAGTAAGACTGATCACTTGCCTATTTTTGACTGGTTGTCAGAGCAAGATTAAGGAACCAGTTATCCCACAAAACTTTAGAGCTAACCTTTAGTCAGTACCCTGCAGTGGTCTTATGGATCACTTGGCTGAGCCAAACCAGTTAGACAATCATTGCTGCCGTATGTATGGTATGCAAATATCTCTCAAACATAATGCCTAAACTATTAGCCTTGTTCTTCACTTCAGATTAGTTTTATTTAAAAAAATGAAAGTTCCTTCTCAAAGGACTTCAGAAACCAGAGATGACTCTAAATGCAGTGTAATGGATTATGTACTAGGTTCCCCATGCCAGGCAAGGCTGGAAGCAGACCCCAAGGCTGAATGGGGAAGAGAGGAAAAATTATAAAACTACTGCTATGTGAGCAGCTGTGCTATTCTCAGCAGTGCTAATAGGAAAACTGTAGCCCCTTTTTCTGTCACATAAACCCACTCTCACACATAATCCTTCTGCTCCTCACAGTCATTGTCTCCCTTCCCACCTGTTGACAAAACCTTTATGAGTAGTATAAACTGCATTATCCTTGTGATTGCTTTGTCAGTGTTTTGATTAACATTTTTCTACAGCACCATCCATTTCTTGCTGAAAAACAGTACATGGAAGACTGTGGACCTCTTACCTGCTGTACAAAGCTGGCTCTCCTGGAAACCTGTAGGGATCACTTCCTGGAAGCTACAAACCATCTCAAGAAGGAGCTCTCTTTCCTATACTCTGTTCAGGATTCATCTAGGGGAAAAAAATACCACGGTGAGATTTGCAGTGCATTTCCAGTCTGGTGCCTGACAATCTGAATAGCTGCAGTTTAGCAGCAGTTGAATTCTTAGAAGCAGATGATTCCATGAATGGAAATCATCTCATCTAGTATTAGAGTCTACACAGTAGGTGTGTATGTGGGGGTAGGTGTCTAGACCTCTAATGTGATCAGTGATATCTGGTAAAAGCTAGCAATGGGATTCAGGGTGGGATGCATCCAGTCAGAAGCAGGAGCCTGCGTCAGAGGCGGGTTAGACACTGTGGAGGTGCCATTGTCTGTGCTGATGGTGAGGGGCATCCCACTCACCTCCAAGTCTGGGCTGCAGATGCCTGCATTTAAGCAGGAGGAATCTTACTCATTTTTTTATTCCCTGAGTTCAGTAAGACCAAAGAAAGCATAGTGCATACCAGTGAGAACATAGCAATTTCTAGTCCTAAATAGCACAGGACAAATAGCGTTAAGAAAAGGAACTGTAATAGGTTTGATTTGTTGAACATACGCAAGTATTGGTTGCATAGGAGCTAACACACAAAACTCACTGTAATTATGCAGGTGATGGTAACAACTAGAGGGAAGATTAATTTCATACTGTCTAAATTAGCATCTTCCATTTTCTAGAGGTGGAAAAAGAAAAAAGCATGAAGAAAGCATTTGTGCTTGAAGGGGTGGATTTTGAGATCTACTTATAATAAGTTAATCATTGCTTTTTAAGGTTCATTCTCAGTAATAAGTATAATAAGCTCTACTAAGAATATAGAGCCAAATAATCAACAGTCTGTTGTTTGTCCTGCCTCATAAGATTTACAGTTAAAGGGTGTGCTATGAAGCAGTAAGCTTCATATCAAAAAAAGTGGAAGATAAACTGCTCTGCTTGGAAACTGAACACAGCAAAAGGCTGTTAAAGGATATCTGAAGTAGGTTATTAAAAATACTATGTCAGCAGTACCTGTAGTGCCTGCAGTAGAGTATGTTTGCCAAACACGTGAGTATCGTTAAAACAAAAATTGAAGTAATATTTGAAAGGATGTCCTTCATAAAGCAGTATTTCAGTAACCGCTGATTTGACCTCTGCACCTCAAAACAGGGCATTGTAACGGTATTACGGGGGTAACATTAGGAGTCATGAAAGTTGATTTACTGTCCCAGAAAAGTTAGCAGCAGCAAGCTAAACTAATAAAGCAGAAAGAGGAGCATTAGCAGTACTTCAACACTGCTGGGAGTGCTGGGATCACACTGCCTCTCCAGCAATTAGGCTAAATCTTTGTCAAATGTTTGTTACGGATGAGGTTTCAGAAGGAAGAAGGCACAGCATATGCATCTTATCCCTCCTCTCTGATGTGTAAGGATGAGCTCAAACACAACCAAAACCAACAAACTTCTCCATAATTTTCTTTGTTGTTCTGATTTCTTTCTCCCTGACTTCCTCACAAGTTCTGTTAATCTTTAGAGGAAGCTTCAAACAATTTTCAAGCCAATACTGGGCTAAATTTAGCCCTAGAGCCAGTGCCTACCTCAGAAAGTAATACAGTGCAATAGGACCAAACTGCAGAGTGGAAGGCTAGGTGCTGAAGAGCCAGCCCTACCCCATTCACATTATGGATTATTTGCTTCACATAGCCTGGATGCTTCTTGATGGTTGGAGTGCACGGCACGTTGTCCTGGAGAACCTATTCCAGTTCAGCTCTTGTGAAAGAGATTCATTTCACATGCTCCCAGACCCAAGTGCAGTAAATGGAGACAGTCAAGAGCTTCACTTCAAAAGCCTGCTCATCTGAACTAAAATGCTATAATATAAGCGGCACCTTTGCCAGATACATCACTTGCAGGAAAGTCAGTGGGAATTCTGTGATACATCACTTGCGGGAAAGTCAGTAGGAATTCTGCGCATCACCCGCAATATTAAATTTACCCTCAGACAATTTAAAATTAAAAATGTGTGCAAATATATTATGCAATGGCAGTTTCATAAACTCCTCTAAAATCCTAAATAAAACATCCTTTTATTCTATTTTTATTGCCAGCTTGACATGAACATTTAATGTGCAAGTGTATTTTATGAATGTATAAATAGCTGCTTTTTCAAAACAGGGCTCAAATATGTAGCTGCAGGTGATCCACTAAGAAAGAAGCACTTATAATACACACAAAAATACAGTTGTCACTGTAAATGTACACAAAAGAAGGTTCATCCACATACAGAAGAGCTCTTGATGACATAACAGTCATCTCCAAATTGTTGATTTGTGGTTTGAAGCTCCCCTTAAATGCAGAAAACCAGGAAGCATCTGTTTCAGACAGGCAAACAGACTCTTGGCATCTCTCAGAAAACACTGGTTTTACTTCCATTGCTTTCCAGCTACATGTTCATTCCAGACATTGTAAGCTGGAGTTTCTCAAACGCCTTGTCCTTTTCTAGCTTCTAAACCTCTATGATCACATGAAACAGATTAAGAAATAATGAAATGCTGCATAGTGTGTGCACTGTATTATTTTCTTCCGTGTGTTACTAAAAAGTCTGTTTCTTTTCTGCCATAAAGTACAGGATTTCCAGCTGCTTGATCTAAAAACACGTCAGTATTAAGGAAGCATTCTTTTGTCTTTGCCAACTTGGCAATGGCTCATAACAGTTTTCCCTTCAGACTTTGCCCATGGAAGGAAAAAGAGAGGAACATTGCTTGTATCTTCAAAATTATTGTGCAAAGTTTTATATATATCTGAACATATGCATATATAGAGATTCAGTAATTGCCATGCTTTTTATCTTGGCTTTCTCAGATTTATTCTTCAGAAAGCATAATCAGGTGGTGAAAAAAACACCCTTTCAAAGAGCAGAGAATAGGGTTGCTTTCCTTTTTGCTTGCTCTGAATTTCTATTGAAATTTCTATATTTTATCTGGGTTTAAAATTTGATTTTTAAACTAGAAGTTGATAGACTTTATGCATGATTGGAAAACTACCATGATATCATGGTCTACTGAAGTCGTATTACAAATCTGTGATCTGGACTCTTAATATAGAGGGAAAATACCCCCAAATGGGGTTATTACTTCTTGGAGAAGGCATCAGGACCAACATTTAAAGGGAGAGGCTCAGACAGACCTAGAGCAGGAAACCATGGCAGGACTGAGAGAAACTTCATCATGCACTATCCCCATGGGATGAAGACAGGGTGTGGAGAAGGCAGCTAGCAACTCAGAGGATATTTCTCATGACAGTCTTAGTACTGGTTATTCAGAGATCACAGGCATCCTGTTAAGTAAATGTCTCAGCAAAGACGATATAGTCTAACAGTCTGACATCTGGCTGTTCGTATGTCCAGCCCCGGTCATGTTACCCCAAACCTCAGCAGTAACTGGCATGTGTGGATATCACACTCACCTTCCTGTGTCATACCAGCAGCCAAGCATCTTTTGCAAGCCTGCCCATGGGCAAGGGCTGAGGTCTGGGAAAGGTGTCACTGCTCCACACAGCCAGGCAGCAGCTCTGCTGCTGGGCTATCTTGTTCCTTACTTCGTGCTCATCATAGACCCAGTGATATTTTTCTTCTTTATTCTAGACACATTGGCAACCTGATTGGAAATTGTCCCTGTATGAGAATGGCAATGAATTGCTGTAACTCAAGTAGATTACTCCTGGTGACTGGAAAAAGCAGTTACAGAACCTTCACAGGAAGTTTAACGTTTTAAGTGTATAACATATCAAAACTTATAGAATCATAGAATAGTTAGGGTCGGAAAGGACCTTAAGCTCCCCCAGTTCCAACTCCCCTGCCATGGGAAGGGACACCTCACACTAACCATGTCACACAAGGCTCTGTCCAGCCTGGTCTTGAACACTGCCAGGGATGGAGCATTCACAGCTTCCTTGGGCAGCCCATTCCAGTGCCTCACCACCCTTACAGTAAAGAACTTATTCCTTATATCCAATCTAAACTTCCCCTGTTTAAGTTTTAACCCGTTACCCCTTGTCCTATCAGTATGGTCCCTAATGAAGAGTCCCTCCCCAGCATCCTCGTAGGCCCCCTTCAGATACTGGAAGACTGCTATGAGGTCTCCACGCAGCCTTCTCTTCTCCAGGCTGAACAGCCCCAACTTTCTCAGCCTGTTTTCATGCAGGAGGTGGTCCAGTCCCCTGATCATCCTTGTGGCCCTCCTCTGGTCTTGTCCCAACAGTTCCATGTCCTTTTTTTGTAGAGGACACTGAACTTACTAAAACCCCAATTATATCAATGACATTTTATATCTATGTAGGTATGTGGAAGCCTCCAAAAGCACCGACTTGTCACAGAAATCTAAATATGTTTTGGAAAAAACCTACAAAACACCCGTTTCATTATTTATAATAGCAAACCCAAGAGGGACTGCTGTGATCAGTTGGTATCACACAGGTTAGGGATACAGTTCTAAAAAGCAAGAACATTTCTTTAAGAAAAGCATTCACTTCTCATTTAAAAATATCAACTTCAGGAAGTTTCACCACAGCTTTTGACAAGTTATCAGCCTTTGAGTTTGTCCAGTTTCTTTAACAAACACTGAATCTTAGCTTTGTTAGTTTAAAGAGACTTTGCCATTGTATTTCTGCGCCATAAATATACTAAAACTCTCAAGGGACTGGGCCTTCTCTTGGCCATTAGAGGCAGGTTCAGCCCCTTTGTTCTCTCACTGGAAGATGCAATTTTCTAGTCCTTTTCTTTGTAGCAAGCTTATTTTTTCAGTATATTCCACAAATTTCTGACACCAGAATGGGAGAGTGTTCCAGCAAGAAGGTACCAGTATATCAAACAGATGAATTATAACATCTTTGCCTTTAATTGTCTGTATATCTGTAGTTGCTCTACCTCCTTCTTGATTAAATCTTTCACTGGGAACTCATGCCCAGGTGGTTGTCCAACAAGATCCCAAATCTCTAGTTTCTCCTTGCTCTAGCAGTCTCACATCTTCTTTTGCCCGTTCTTTGTTCCAAGAAACAATAATACATTTGGCCATAACAAAAGATAGGGTTTATGTCCAGCTTACCGAGCATGGCAGAGCCCTCTGTGCATGTTCTTTTCATCTGATTTGTGCTACTTCTCTCAGGTTAACTGATTCGGGCTACCACCATCTTTTCATGTTATACACATTTCACATTTCACAACAATGCATAGCAGGATCGTTTGAGATTAAACCTAAAATCACCCACTTTAGATGAAAAAAGAATCGAAGTGCACATGGCATAGCATGGAGAATGTTTACTTTTTCTTTCTCTGCAGAAGCCTAATGGTGTATTCTTGGTGGTCAGTGTACACTGGCTGGTGATTTTTCTGTGTTCCCTTTATGGCTTTGTGAGGCAGGAACCTAGAATTAATGGGGTTTTGAAATGTAAAGTTAGACTTTTCCCTTTACATTTCAACTCCTTCAGGTTCTGAAGGGCTCAGCTGGTGGGTTTTATGGCTAACAAAGGCAGTCTGGAGAAAGCAGCTGACTATGGACACAGCCTGAGAAGTTCTCTTTACTAAGGAGCTCTATCTCCAATAAATTTAATCCATGGCAACACTTGGGGAAGTTCATGTTTAATCTAATCTATTCTTAAAAGACAGTAAAATATTTGGCTGTAGATTCTTGGATACAGCTCGTATCACTTGTAACGCACGTTCTGTATTTTTTGTTGAAGTTTTCATCCTTTTCTCAAAAACAAAAAAAGAAATTGTTGTGGTGGGACCAGACCTTCAAAAAAGGGTGAAGGGTCTAAAATTACATATACAGTTCAGAGATGGATATGCTCAGAGAGGATAAATAACCAGATACACACACATAAAGTCCGTTTTTCTTTGATGTCCCTAATACAAATGCCAAGCAACGGCTGTCTTGCTTACTTTTATGCAGTAGACATGTGAAATCAGTGCCCAAGGCAGACATATTACTGACTAGCGATTTCCTGTTGTGTTCACTTGAGCTACAAGGAGCAAGATAACAAGAACAAAATCCAGGTTGTAATACAAGCCTGAACAGCATATTGATTCCAGTAGGAGGGTATTTTTCTGCTCTTATTTTATTAAACTATATATGAAATTGCTAGGTTAGTCGCTGATTTCACAGATAACCAGTAAGCACTGCCTGGCTCCATACGGTTATCCAGCCAAGGTTTTTTTATGAAGGTGACATCTCCCCTGCTCTCCGGCCACATCTGTGCTCTGACTTCCACACCAGTCTCCTCTTTTACCATTTGTCAGAAAAATTTACCACCTCCCTTCTCATCTCCACTCCCGCTTTTACCCACCCTGGGAGGCAGATTGGAGACAAACCCTCTGCACCAAAAAACCCATCCCTCCCCCCAAACAAACCAAAACATCACATCCCCCCACTCCCAATCAGGGTGTTTAGAAACTTGTTTTCTCTGCCCCAGTGCTCAGATTTCTCTCTCTTTGCTCTTTTGCCTTGGTGAGGAGCAAACATACTTTGGGGGAAAACTGAGAGCAGGTACATGTTTGTTGCCATCTAACATGCTACTCTAACACGCTACTCTAACACTGGGAACAGTCTCCAGAAAGAACCAGATTCTTGAAAGCAATCCCACAAGTTTTCAACAAATTCTCTCTATGACCATTGAATCCCAAGACATGCCCAGGCTGTGTTTATTGCAGTTCAGGAGCATGGAAAAGGAGACAAAAGTGAGTGATCTCGATAGTTGTAGATTTTGTAGTCTGGTACTATTCCCTGATTTGTATCAGTTCTTTACAGATCTCATACAATATTATATTAATATTTATAACATTGTATTAATACTTATCATACAAATGTATTGTCTTAATGGCTCATTATGTATTATGTTATTAAAATAACAGTGACTCCTCAGAGCCATTTCTGCAGGCTGGAGCTTCTTGTGTTCTTGGGAGATCATTCTGCAGCCAGAAATAGCTGAGATAGATCTAGGCATCCCCAACCTTTGATTAGCTGTGTTTCCCATGCATTCATTCTCCTGACAGACACACATTGCCACCCCCAGTACACAGCTATGTGAATTAAACTGACCGTCTGGTTGTGCCTTATGCCTTATTTTTTTGCCACTGTAGGTTTGAAAAGAGTCCCACAGCACTACAGTGTGCGTTATCCAGAATATGGTCCTATTGAACGTATTTCCAAATATTATCTCTGTCTGCAGTGAGAGAGAACTTTTGGGATGATTTCTTCTATGCTATTTTGAACACGCATCAGCTTATGTTAATATTCATTAGCTACTATTGAAAATTTTATTTGAAGAACACTGATTTACAAATACTACATAGGAATAGATCAGTCATCAGGTGCACAAGTAATGTTTCAATGGCTAAATATGGGTTTTTACATTAAAATCAAAGTAAGAACAGTATCTGAGAGCCAAGGATGCTAAAGGACATAATCAGTGTTTTCTGACCATTCTAGTAAATCATGAGGTTGAGTTCCCAAGTAAGTGGGGCAGAAATCCATAAAGTGAGTTTCTGTGAAAGAAAAAGACATAAAAATTGTGAACAACCTTATGTTAACTTAAAAAAAGACCAGCTCAAACAGAGAATAAGAAAGAGAAACTTGATCTTAGACCTTCATGATTCCCTTTACCTCTGCTGCTAGGCAAGACTGACGTGGTGGCAGTATGCATCTTTCTACTGATGTATCTAATTCAACATCCTTTTAGAAATTCAGGAATAGTTTAAAATTAATTAATAACATGAATTAAATATGAAATTATAAATACAATACCTGTCCTTCTCTCTCTCTTTTCAATGTTGAATTTGATGTATTTTATGCTACTTGCATAATTTCAATTTTCAGTACTTCACCAGTTTTCACTTTAGTTTTCAGAATTAATAGTCTGTTAAAATGCATGCTATCCATTGACATCTCTTAGCTATTTCTTTGCCCACCCACAAATTCGTGTCAATATCACTCTAACAGTTTATGCTTAGATCACTTCTTCAAGGTATGTAATCTTTTCATCTTTTATCAGAAACACTTCTTTACCTCTACTTGGTAAGTAGGAATTACACTTCTTGAATAATTTGCCTTTTATTCAAATAGAGGCCTGGATTCCGACAAAAATACTTCAACCCCATCCAAACACTAAACCAAAAGCACCAGGCAGCCAGAAAGGCCACTTCAGACTGTACTACTGCACAGACATTGGGAACTATGGACACTGGGCACCTCCCTGCACTTCCCAGCAGAGGATGCATGTAGGAGTAAAAGGGGAACCTTCTTGTGCCTGGGTCACTTTGGTGTCAGCCCAAGCCTGGTCAACAGAACTGCCCTTCCAACATCCCAGCTTCTGTTGAAATACAATTCCTGTGGCTCTCAGAGTACAGTACTCTGGGAGGGGGGGAGGTAGATAAGAGACTCCTAACAATAGGAAGATTCTGCGATATTACAAATGTCAAATCAGAGTAGCGCTGCATGAATTAGAGAGAAAGAAGTGGCTTCTTACTAAGCAAACTGCTTCTATTTATATACAAATAACTGTGGCTCAGTTATGCACTTAAGCACTACTTTTAGGCAAATTTGCTTTCTGCAAAGGATATTACTTTCTGCTCTGTCCCTTCAAACAATACAATCTTTGTGCTTGTTAATCTATTATACAGTATGTAATCTCATTAAGCCCATGAGAAACTGGCAAATTTGCCCTTTAGATTTTGTTGGTTTTTTAATTACATGGACTGTAAGTTTTTGAGATCTAAACCCAAGATGCTAGTACTTTTTTTTTAATAGAGAATCAAACATGAGAGGATTATAGGTAACGGCATTACAATATCTGTACAGAGATGGCGGGAGAGGTTTGACTGAATTGTGAAAGGAATACATTTAGCTTGTTTAAATAGTGTAATTTTTATGCAGTTTTGGACTTGCCTTTCTGGGGGCACTTTGGGGTTTTTTGCTGCTATTTGAAGTAGTTCTGGAGTCACTGAGATAGACTGTCTTTTGCACTTAAGTAAAATTTTAAATGATACTTCTGTGACAAGCATTTTAGTCTTTTCTAATTGTTTTATGTGATGCTGTTAGTATGCAGTTATCTTCTGCATATCTGTGATTGGTGCCTTTAAGCACATCTCAATGGAGTGTTTTCTTTACACTGCCACATTTACATTGCTTTCGACTTGCTTAAAGGCAGTTTGTCTGTTAAACAATTTCTTCCCTTGAGGCAATACTGATTACACTCATTTATGACATCGCCTCTGAAAGTGAGGTTTTTTACGATTCTCCAAGGCAGAAATTTATTCTCAGCAATTTTATTCCTTTACAGATTCCTTCAATAAAACAAATGTTAGAACCAGGTGTGTATGACAGGGTTCAAATAAACTGCAATCATTGACCCAAGTGGGTAGAGTAACATAAGATGTGACACCCATTGTTTGTTTCCTCAGCTGTCATTGATTGAACGATGAGTTACTGGCATCTTACAGTGTTAGTACTGGGAGTTCCCTAGATGCAGATCAGTGCTGGGAAATAATGACCACATCTCACACAAAGTGTGCATGACCTGCTTCAGCTTGGTTGCTGGTGACAAATATGGGACAAGTGACCAGGGCAAAAGAAGTTTACTTTGTGTTGCTCCTTTTGTCTGTGCTCCCATGGAAAGGAAACTAGGACCACAGAGGGAGTTGCAGCTGTTTATTAGGGTTGTTCAGTCTGTCCCCTCTGTCTGCTCCCTCTGGGCTGTTTCCTTGTTGGTGCTAGAGGAGCAGTGCACAAACAAGTCACGCATTTTGATCTGCGACACTGAGGTTGGGCACTTTAACATGCTCAAACTTTAACTGTTGTCTCACTGTAGTGATAGTTTCCTTAGGAACACAAAGGTACAGCAGAGATTTTCTCTTTCCTCCTCTGAACATAGGGAGACACTCATTGAATCCAGCTATGCTATAATCATTTTTGGACACTAGGTAATGGTGAGAAAAGATGTCCACCACTTCTTTTCAGCAGCAGATAAAGAGTTTTGACAAGTTAACTTTTTTATCAGAATAATAATAATAGCCATGAAACTGCTAACATTCTTCCCAGTTTATGGAGCTGTATCTTCTTTTCAAGCTTCATGCAAGCAGCAAACATTAAGTAAAAGAGACTTGTGTAACAGCACAAGTGTGTGTATTACAATACAAGTATGTGTATTACATTGTTCAATAGTATGTGTAATAGCAAAATAGTAAAGATCAAAGTTTCCCGAAACATTTCTTGCTTTTGCTTTCCCCCTCAGTCCCCTCCCTAAAACTCAGACTGTTGTATCAAGAAATAGTGTCTGGTTATACTTAGAGATGTAAAGGGATGTGGATGAGAAACTACTACTGTTATTCACTGACTTTTGTCTAAGGTTTTTCATAACTGCTCAATGCAGCTCTTACCCCACTCAGCTCATAAGAGGAAGCATGTCTGCGGATGGCTCTTCCATTGAGAGCAACAACATAAGGTCTCCGTTTCAGGCCAAGGATTGTAATTCTTCTGAGCTCCAGAGAGTCAGCCCCTCTGTATCCATTTTTAAGTATTTCTGTCTTCAGGTGTCCCTGGAAAAAGCCACAGAGAAAATGTCAGGACCACAACAGCTCTTTAGAGGTGACTTACTGCATTCCATCGCATCTTTGTCAATGAGCATACAGAATGTCTTCCAATGTAGACATCAGTGACTGAGATTGTAAAGGAAAACAAGCCATATTAATTTTCACATAAGAAACGTCATGTATGATTCTAAACTAACAAAGTAAGAAATAAAATAGCATTTACTGCATTCATTTGCAGTCATCTTGGACATGTTTTTCTGCTCGTAACCAATGCAAATTTGGTTCTTGTACCCATTCATGGGGTACAGTGGCATATGCAAAGCCAAAACCCAGATAGGAAGATTCAACAAGTGACCTTAAGGCAGATGTAATTAACATCCATAACTGCTTTTAGATGCTAGCATCTTCCACAAACATCAGCTGCTAGATATTTTGCCCCTATTTTATGTCCCACATCTCCACAGCTCCTGTAAGAAATCTGTAATGTATATGCAGCTTTAAGGACGCTGAAGAAACACTGTGTGTCCACAGAGCTTTGTTTGTTGTACTTCTTATCTACTATATATCCCATATTTAGGGATGTGCCAAGAGGACATACAAAGTCATTAAACAAATTCATTTGGATCACCAGTGACAGTAATTTCCCATACAAGCAGTGAAGAGGAATCATTGCATTTGTTATGTCATCAAAGTTGTTAAGGAAATAAAGATGAATTACACTGCTCAGGAAATGATGAACTGCTATGCAATCACGACTTTTTAAAAATATGCCAAAGAGAAACCCATGATGAAACCTTTTGCATAAATTAGCTTCTGTTATTTCAATGGTGCATAGTGAAGGGGAGCAGAAGCTGGATCACAGTATTTGTAACTTAGGGCTGTGCTTTGACTGCTTATTGCAGGTATTCACACTAAAATTTAGTGCTAATCCCCAGCACACTGATTTAATAAGGGATTATAGAGCAAATGGGGAGAGGCCTTCAAAAGCTTCTGGTGAATTTTTTAGGGTACTTATATGTGATGTCTTCTTCCCATTGGAAGAGTCCCAGCATAGAGGGAGGTTCAGTAGAGAGACGCCACCTCCTGTGGTGATTTATTGCTGTCTCAGGTGTGTCCAAGCAGGAGAGCTAGCTCAAGGTGGCCACATAGACCCAGTAAGGTCAGTATGATGCTGAACTCAGTGAGTACAACTGCATTAATAAAAAAGGTTGCACTCAAGCTCTGAGGCCCTGAGCCAGGACTGCAGTAGAACCACTGTCCTTTAGACTAGGGTCTGGAACTGAAGGTCTTGGGGAGACAGGGAGGTGATGGTCCAGGGGAATGAGTGACCCCCTCCTCCCCAAGCATCTCGTGGTAAAGCAACTGCCCAGGAAGGTCTTGAGTTCTCAGCAGAGGGAGGCAGCTTACAGTTATTACTCAAAGCACCATAAATGCAAAGCCAAAGGAAGTCCTGGATCCAAGATCAGAAGCCAGGACTTCCTCCTGCATTTCTGAGCAGCAGAATCATGGCCTTTCTTTCCTACTGTCTTGCTCTGGTCCTATGAACTTTATCTTTCCCCCTGCCCCATTTTGCCCCTGAAAACTGGACCAGTTTTAGGAGGAACTTGTTTCAGGCTATTTAGTTACCTAGTGGCTAGTGTATCCTTTTTGAAGCTCACATTTCGGTGAGCAAGCAAGTCTTCTTGTCACCATCCCTTTAGCGTGGTCTGGACTCACTTGGTACAGTCTGAGCACATCTGTCTTATCTGTCACCTCTGGGGATGGAGGCAGAGTTCCTTGCTTTCCCTGCTCATCCCTCAAGTACAGCAGATCTTTATACATCTAGGTGATGTATCTTTCTAAGTTCTAGGCTTAATATATGGGGCATATTGACTTGGGGCACTTTGACTTAGGTCACTTAGCCATTATGCATGACGAGATAGAGGTGTCAAGTGAATTAAACTACCAACCTCAGAGAGACAGTACCAGAGAGCAGGCAGCTTGAATTCTTCCCTGAGACTTAAGTGCCTGCACTAGTCTTGGATTCTTCTTTCTACTTCTGGGTTGCTTAAATGAAAATATAAATGAGAGGGTCTAATCCTGCAGCCGTTACTTGCATTTGCTGTGTGCTGGGTTCAGAGCAAATGCTGTGATGTCCAACCTTACCAGTGAATCTCTTAGGGAACAAAACATGGCTATTCTCCTAAAACTAGGTGTGATTATTCATCCACAGTTTTTAAGAATATAGAAATGTGCCACAAATACCAAGACTTTCATACATTTCTCATACCTTTACAATTTGCAATTTGAGATAGATTGTTTTCTTTATAAACATAATAAAAAATTGACATTAGAGATTATTGGAATGCAGATAGGGACTTCAGTCATGGATTTACAGGTAGAAGTCAAATATGAGAAATGAGAAATGGAACTGCCAGTGAATCAACAACTAATTTGCACAGATCAGAATTTAATATAAAACTGGATATTGTTTTTCTGTAGCATTCCTAGAATAAATTACTATACACAGACTACAGAAAGCCAAAGTTATTTTTCTTCATTTTTTTGCTATTGAAATACCCTTTTTTGAAGAAGAATTTTTTTTTTCTTGGTAAATCAAGAAGAAAACAAATTAAAAATTAAATTTAAAGTCTAGATAGATGATATTAGTTCCAGGAAAATATCTCACAAATACACAAGACTACATAATAAAACCCATCATCTTACCCTGGCTTTCTCTTGATCCTTGAAGACATAAATTCTAAGAGCAGTGTCACAATAGGGGTTAGCATGATTTTATTCTTTTGATATTTTTGTTTTCTGTAGACTACTTCGGGGCTTCTAGGAATACACAGCTTGAAAAACATACAATCATTTAGGTTGGAAAACACCTTTAAGATCATTGAGTCCAACCGTTAACAAAGCACTGCCAAGTCCAGCACTAAACCACATCACCAAGCACCACATCTACCCTTCTTTTAAATACCTCCAGGGACAGTGACTGAGCCACTTCCCTGGGCAGCTTGTGCTAGTGCTTGACAACCTTTTCAGTGAAGAAACTATTCCTAATTTCCAACTTAAACTTCCCCTGGTGCAACCAGAGACCATTTCATCTTGTCCTATCACTTGTTCCTTGGAAGAAGAGGCTGACCCCACCTCACCACAGTCTCCTTTCAGGCGGTCGTAAAGAGCAGTAAGGTCCCCCCTGAACCTTCTCTTCTCCAGACTAAACACCCCCAGTTCCTTCAACTGTTCCTCACCACACTTGTGTTTCAGACCCTTCACCAGCTTTGTTGCCCTTCTCTGGACCTGCTCCAGTGCCTCAGTGTCTGTCTTGTAGTGAGAGGCCCAGAACTGAACAGAGGATTCAAGGTGTGGCCTCACCAGTGCCAGTACAGGGGGATGATCACTGACCTGGCCCTGCTGGCCACACTATTGCTGATGCAGGCCAGGATGCCATTGGCCTTCTTGGCCAGCTTGGCACAAGCTGGTTCATGTTCAGCCGGCTCTCTGCCATTCCACAGTCTACATACAATATCCTATTTCTTACCAAATGCTAGAATTGTGGACAAAATATGATGTGTATACATTATTGAAGTAGGTTAAGGTTTTTTGCAATAACTCCCACCAATTATTCCCATACACTTAATATGGTTCTAGCAGATTTATTTTATATAGTATTTTTCTCAATTGAAGCCTAGACTGTTGGGTTTTTCTATTGAGCTTTCTCAGGACATGTCTGCATAGAAGTGAGCGCTGTGTGAAAGGCATTAGTGCACTGACCCTGAGCTAATATAGTCCTGTGCTGTGTGGAGCATCTGATCAGCGTGGTGGGTTGCAAGTAGCATGCTGAATTGCTCCATGGGAGACTAACCATGGGAGCAATCTCTGTGCTGTCAGACAATGAAACACAAGCTAAAGAATTGAGACTTCTAATTCTCTGGGCCGCAAAATAAAAACTTCAAGGGATCAAAGCTAAAAAATTGCTGGGATATCTTGATGAGAGGAACATAGCCTTCTCAGACCAAAAGTGCTCACAGGAGGAAGACAAGGGAAATGGCCTCTTATTACCCAGAAGCTGCAACTCAGATAAAAGTGAATTTTCAGATACACATCACTACAGGAACATTAATGATGTGTCACTATGGTACTTAATGAACGAAACACAAAACTGCAGTATCATATTTGGATTATTTTGTAGTTGTCTGTAAATGAAAACATTAGGTAGCTTACAAGGTTTAAAGGCTGAGCTTATAACAAAAAAGCTTTCCAGAGAGAAATTAGACACCAGCACCGTACAATGGCTACACTAAAATACAGCTATAATACATACAGTGTATGTATGTAGGTAGGTACTTTGAATGTTGCTACTTACTTTGCTGTATGTATATTTAGCCAAGAAGTAGTTCTCCTTTTCAATAGTATCTGTCAAAACACAGAGGAAGAAGGATTGGTATCAAAATCCATAAGCAGTTCACATTAATTGTAGTGAGTGGCTAACATCAGACTAAGATGATTTGTGGGCTGTTTAAACTCTTCCTCTAGTCTTCCTAGGGTGATTTTAAAGGAACACAATAGGAGTGATTGCCCTCTCTGGCAGACCAGCTGTCCCCAGTGTCACACCTTTCTCATATCAAAACACTGACTTGAAGAGCAATCTGCTTTTCACCTCCATAACCTTCAATTTAGGGTCAATTCTCCAGCTCTTTCTAGCAGGAGGCAGCGCCATTACACCGCTGAAAAGGCGAGCCCTCCCTGCACACCTCACACTGGGGGACCAGGCTTACCAATTGAATCACCATCATCCCAGAAGAGAGACCCAGAAGCTTTTCCTTGTTCATCCAGAGCAATAATGAGCCCGAATGGGTTCAGGCGGCTGTTAACGAACACATCAAGAAGTGTCAGTACATACTTGTGGGCACTGTCCATTCCAAGTTATTTAACAAATACCTCAGAGCACAGTTAACTCCAATTTTACAGTTACAAAAAAGGCCACGACAGGAGGATGACAGTCATGCTCACCAAATGGGCTCCTGAAATGAGGATGGAAATTTGGCTTGCCTTGTCCCACAGAAGTGTAAAATTCCCACCTTTTGAGTGCTCGTATGGACAAACTTCCCCTTCTTTAGTAGCCTTAAAGTATGATAACTGGGCAGTCTGGGAAGCAACTGGTCACCAGTGCTACCTCACTGTGGTTGGATTGGCTGCTCCACAGTGCTGTTCTCATCCTTCCCTACCCACATTTGCTTCTGAACATGGTTCAAACCTGAGACCAGTATATTACCCATTGGCAAGGGGAAGTTATTTTCCTTGAAGAGATTTGAGCTTCTCCACCTTGTCCATGGCATTTGATTGATAAATTCATCTGAGGAGAAGAATTCCACATTTCCCCCTTGCATGTGTTTACTTTGATTGACTGACAGCAAGTTGTCATGGCAGTAAGAGGTGCAAAAGCTTTTCTGCACATAACCACATAGCCAGGAGTAGGTTTCAGCTGTGCAAACGATGATGTCGGTCATCTCTGGGGTGACTTAGCCTAAAGCAATGGAGCGAATAGTGGGATAAAAATACTGTGCTTATCGCCTGGGGTGCAGCTGGGAACTGCAAATAGCCTCTCTTCTGTACTTTCTTTTGATTGCTTTTTTGGCTGTCTGTGGGTCTGACCCGCACCACGGTCGTTTGGTGACAGGCACAGATGACATTACCTCTTAGTAGTGGTTGTGGCTGGTGCCTGTTCTGGTAGAATGTAGCCTCCACGGATAAAGAGAGGGATCTTGCTCAATGGGGCAGGCACAGTAGCGTAGTTCTTGTTCCAGGTACTTGGCAGTTTATGACCCTACCACAAAAATAAACGCAGTTAAAGAAATGCAAATCTGGGCACTGTACTTTGTGGCCATGAACCGCAGAAAAACAGAGCAAGGGGTACATTTTCATCTCAATTATATCAGTGAAAACACAAAGAAAAAAGCAGATTTCAGGGGTTTTATTCCAGTTCCTTTTTTAACATAAAAGAGGACCTAGCCCTTGCAGCTATGCATATGCATGAGATGGAAGCATCATGAATGAAAGACAGCAAATCATCTTTAAAAATGGTATCATTATTCCATACGCTGTAAAAAAACCCCAACCCTCCTCAAGACACTGAGCAGAAAGCAAAACTTTTGCTTCCTCTTTTTATGCATATGAAGCCTGTCACATTTCAGTTTAAGGTAAGTGATTCATAATCATTTGGGAATGGAAACTGTAGATTTTCTTCTCTTTTAAGGATAAATCTTTCTCTTTCAAAATGTAATTATAGCATTCAGTGGAGGAAATTCTTCTGTGTGTAGACAACCAGCATTAAGTTCTCTGCATCATTCCTTCCCGGTTTATGGCCTCAGCGCCAGATATAGGCATGGCTTACGTACCGAGCAGGTAACCGGAAGTCTTTGCTCTTGTTGTCTGTAAATGGCAACTACAACTTATGTTAAGTACCCAGCCTTAGTTTTGAATAAGCATCATGTGTATGGCAAGTACCTGCCAAATGCTGGGAGCTGAGCTTGGCCAATGCTGTGGGACATGCCCCATTGGCAGGGCAGAGGACACAAGGCTGCTGATCCCACACCCAGACCGCCAAAGGGCACTCAGGGGGAACCACAATAAGAAGAGCTGAATGACATGCTCAGCCTTGCAATGCCACAGTCTTAGGCAAAGAGAAAAGGGAAAGGGCTGGATGAACATCCATCTGAGGATACCAGCCGAGTGCTGAAAATGACCAAGCTTCTTTAAAAATAAGTCATAATTTCCTCTGAGAGCATTTCTGTCCTGCCCGCTCCTCCACCAGCGTCACTCAGGGTAGTTAACAGCAGCCTGACGCTCCTGAGCTCACATTTCCAAAAGCTCTTAGCATCAGCCTAACTGCTCCTGCTGAAGTCAACGCTGGTCTTATCCTGCAGATTGCATCAAAGTATAGCTAGGGTGAAAGTGAGCACTTTTGGAGATGCAGTGCTGGGGATGGTGCCCAAAAGGTCAAAACCTTTAGTGCCTCCAACTAGGAGAGGCTGGTATTTGCCACAGAGCAGATTGCTCTGCATCTCTTGGAAGCATCTTTCCGAGAGCAGCCTCACCCTGCTCTCTAAATATGCCTTCTGTCAAAAATGATGCATATGCAAAATTGCATGTGCAAAATGGTTTACAGCATGTTCTCAGGAGCGCGACTCAGGTCCTGTCTCTGTTTCTGTGCAGGGAAGTTTATCGGTACAAGAAAACATGCAGGGCGGGCGGAAGAAATCTTGACGGTTTCATGAATTTCTAGACTGCTCCTGAAAATTCAATTCTCTGTCTTAGAGCTTTACAGTCTAAAAATAGAAAATGAAATGCTACTGAAAACTGTGCAATTTACTCTCCCAGCTAGCCTCGTGTAGAGTTTTTGTGCTCTAGTTTGCTTAAGCACAGATGCTGAGGGAAAAATACTGCTGAGCATTGCTAAAAGTTATTTTGCTGGAATCATACCATTTAAAATAATGTAAAAAAGGTAAGAAAATGAATCTTAAAAATACATACGGTATAGTAGTCAAACCACTGTGCTTCAGGGAAGTATACATCCACGGATCTCGCTCCCTGTAATTGTTATAAAGTGATTAAAGTCTTTTATCCTTTTGCATTCCTGATATTACATTAGCTTTATTGTATTTGTGCATGGAGAGATGTATGCTGAATATTCTAATAACATCAAATCTTGGATATTATGGCTGAGTTATTATCATAGCAGTGACTAGTGCTGGCTAATGTGTAATGCTACACAGATGCGCCTATCCTATTTGGGGGATTTTACTGCCATTCCATGGGATGAGTCAACGTTATATGATCATTTCAGTCTAGTATCTAGCTCTGTGTCTCATAATGTAACTGGGTTAGGTGCAATCCTTTAAAATCAGAGCAATGTGGTCTCAGCAACCTTTGCAAAACACAACTTCACATCTGATGATGGACTGAGAACAGTCAGTGCCTCTTGCACCATTCCTGTTGCGGAAACAGGCGAACAATAAGGTCTGGGAAGGAGAATACACAGATATGCGTCTTCTTTGAAACAATTTAAAGTTGCAGGTAAATAATGTTGAATAATATGCTGCTAATTGCATTATTGGTGTACTTTGCAGCATGTGTTTTATTATACTGATACAGGGATGAAATCATGCTAAAAGCACTTTGAATTAATAACTACAGGAGAAGTTGGAATCAAAACATACGTTGTTCTTTGTCACATGTTGCTCTCATCATGGATGTCTGCTCCCTTGCAGAATCGTGGTTTACCCCCAAGTTCTACCTCAGAGAGAATATGGACCATGAGGAGTTACCATTTAACATTTTGGGATTTTATATACATATATGTAAAACAATAGAAAGTGTAAGAAATAAGTGATTTATTAAAGTATGCAAGTCTCAGATTAGAATACAAGAATTGCTAAACTGGAAATTTGTCTTGTCCTTCAGCCTATCTCCCACAGTGGGCAGCGCTAGGTGTTGCAGGAAGTGTCTTAGTGCTGCAGTAAGGAAGGCTGGGATAGCTTGTTCTGTCTAGATCTTACTAGCTGTTTAACAAAGGTAGGCTTAACTTACAAAGCACCTTGAAAACTTGAATGAAAACCCCTATAAAGTCAGGATGCCTCTCTCCATATTTTCTCTGCATTATTATGACAACCCTGGATATTTTGGTCTGCAGAAAAGTGCAACCGCCTTGCCTTGCCTTCATGACTCCCTAAATAATAAGCCAGTGTGTAAGGCAGGTCCCCAATTTAATGTTGATGGATGTCTCACTTGCTCACGCCCTAGGACTCAAGGAGGGAAGGGAAAGCTCTCCCTGACCCATCTTCTCTAGATAAGTAGGTACCATGATGCAGTTTGACGCAGCCGTTGCTGGCCTGCAACGCCATGGTGAGGGGCTTACAGCTCACTTCTGCCCCTGCCCTACTAGCTGGCACAAACCCTGGCTGCCACCTCTCTCTCACAGCAAGAACCTCAAAAGCTCTGCTTTCCCCATCATGCCACAGGCACACAGCCTTTATTTTGGCTGCAGTCCCCCAAAAAACATAGCAATGCTTTATCTAGACTCTCTATCATTTTATATCCTTATACTGTTCCCTTTCATTTACTGCTTTGGAGGAAGCCACGCCTGGCTTGTTACCCTCTATTCGTGGGAAGGTTTCTCTCACATCTTTCATCATCTCACTGGGTTGAGACCCTCTGAAATCTCCTTGTTAGTCATCAACTATTGGCAACCTGGGGGGGTCTGAAGATGAAGGGCTGACGAATGAAGTACCTCAGTGGAGTCAGAATGGCTTTAGATGCAGGAATAAGAATTTCCTTTTAAATTCATAGAGGCACAGAGGCACAAAGGTTGGTTAAATAAAGGTGGCTAACAGTGGCCTGTTTATGTGTTTGATCACTGGCAACATCTAGAAAATGTTGCATACATAAGTACAGCTCTAGGGTATATCACATGTAAATATTAAGCTCAGCTCAGGCGTACCTTTCTGGTGCTCTCAGCACTCAGTGGTGGGGCAAGGAGAGAAACCCCCCTTGTTCCAGCCAAGCAGTGAGAGCCCTGACCCCCGCACAATGCCCAGTTCAGCTGTAGGAAAATGCTGCTTTTTAAAACCTGCTATATTAGCAGCTAATGCTGTCATTACTGTTTCTGTAATGACAGTGATGCCGGGAAACTCCTATCGCAGCCCTTGAGATGCTGAGGCTCCAAAACGCTGTGGGTGAGCAGTAACATGGAAACCAGTTTGCTTTAATATCTGTGTGCTTCTTCCTAGCTTGACAATTACTGCTCTGTGTGTGTCCTTGGAGGGAGCTGTTGGCACAGTAACAGGAGCACGCAAGGGACAGCATCCAGCCTGCTTACATCCATTCAGCACTGGGAGTAGCAGGGAAAAGCCATGCCCTCACTTTCATCCTCCCACTTCAAGCACTGGGCAGCTCTGTACTGACTGCGCTGCTCAGAAATGTGTTCTGCAAGCTTTGACAGTGGAGGGAAGAACTGGGTGGATATGAGCAAACGTGCCCTGAATGTCATCCAATGCCCTAAGCGCAGTTCATTTCTTTTATTGCAGTATGATGGCATTTTTTAATTACAGTACTTGCCTCTTGAAGAACAGGAGCAATCATAAAAGCAGGTCCCCAAAGGAAGGCTGTGTCTATTCCATGAGTCTGCTGATCAGAGGTGAATCTAGTGTTGAAAGCGAGATATGCAATGTTAATTCACGTTTTTATAGAACTTGCAGAATGCTTTGATATTACTCACTGCAACAAGAAATCTGCTTCCTCAAGACATTCTTCAACACTGCCAAATATTTTTCCTGGTTGAGACAATGCCAAAAGCAGGACAGAGATTTAGGAACCGCAATAGCACCTGCCATACTGAAGCAGAACAGAACCCTCACAAAATGCTGGAGATTTCTTTTCAGAATAGCAGCAGTGAGAAAACAAACTTAATTTCTGTGCTGTGGGTTGAGAGGGAGCCAAAGAGTGGGGTAGGGGCCAGGACCAGGAGAGGGAATACAGAGGAATAATAGTGTGCTGTAGGATTCAAAGCATTTTTGACAATCCTTGGATTTGGCTTCCTGCAGCTTTCACAGATTTACATTAGAAATCTTTTGCAGGACAAAGACAAAACAACCTTCATACATATCGTGCTTTTTAGCTGCCTTTCCTGAATGGATGAAACGTCTGGAATTCAGTCCATTTTATTCAATGCATTAAAATCATTTAGGATCCTGATCATGTCCTCCAGAGTGCTTACAGTCCTGTTTGCCTGGCATCATCTGCCAGCCTGGGAAGAGATCTCTATTCCGCTATGCATCAGCTAATGAAAATAATGAATAGCACCTGGCAAAGAGGACTGATCCTCTCCATCTCAGGAACCTCCACTCAGCTGGCATAAAATCCCTGAGAATTCAAGTAGATTTTCAATCATTTATAAGTCTCTCTCTGAGGAAATTCGCCATGAATCCTGATCCCCTAGTTAGCTTATAAGAACGTGATGTGGAGTGCGTCTCAAGCCCTCCTAAAATCAAAGGACCTTGTGCCTCCTGCGTTTTCCTGCTCCTCTGCTCCCTTTCCTATCCAACAGCCCTGCTGCTTTGTCAAAGGTGTTAATCGGGCTGGTTTACCATCACTCATTCTTGACAAATGCACACTGGCTGCTGCATATTAACGTGTTATTCTCTAAAAACTTACAAATTATTTGTTATAAAAATATTTACTGTGTCTGTTTAACTGACTTTGCAGCCTCCCCTGTCTAAAGACAGGTTTCTGTTGTATGCTGAGCAGGGTAGCTCAGTGTCAGTGACACCCCAGGCACGTGCTGTCAGGCTCCGCCTGCTCAGGGCATAGGCAATCACTGCATCCAGCCCAGATTTACAGAAACTACCCCAAATGAGCAAAACCTCCTTGGCAGTAAAAAACCCCATCTATTTAGTGCTTGGATTTCTAAAATCCTGCAAGTTTAGGGGGGCACATGGAACTCAGGAAACAATGCTCTTGAAGGCACGCCTCAGGCACTGCCCGAAAGAAACCTCAATTTATTCAGTTTCTTTTTCTGTCAAAACCATAGCTCTTTTGGACACCTTAATCCTGTTCACCATTGCATTTTGACATGTAATTTGTAAATATTTGAAGTAAGGTGTGGCTTTTGATGAGTTACCTTCTCTTAAAGTTTTTGAAATATAAACCATTAATTTTTCTTGTCATATCAACAGTTTCTCTCTATTTTTAATTTTGCTCTAATAAAATTATAATCCAATTCAATATACTTTGTTGTGGGAAATTTCAGGAGAGAAAGCTGATCAAGAAATGATGACAAAAGAGAAGTCAATCTTATTTGCACACGGAAACAAGTGTTTCACCATCTAACAACACTATTTGCTCTTACAATTATAGCAACCATGAGCACAAATTCAGCAAACAAATGAACTTTCCCATTTTGAAACTGTAAACCATTAAGGCATATCTGGGATCTATGAAAGGTGCTTAATTCCACCTACATGCTTCCTATTGTTAAATGCTGGCCTCTCTTCTGTCTTATTTTAACCTTGTTCAGCCATTAAGCAGAGCTTTCCTTTCCAGTAATGGATTGCCACTTCCAAGTCTTTTGGGGCAGATGAGCTGTTGGTGCCTCTCTTTCACTGAGCAAAAGTCTCAGAGACACCTGAAATGCTTATAGGAATCTCCTAGGATGTTTTCCTTGTTATTTGAAATGAGCACATAAGCATTTGAAATAAAATGAGAACTCTGAAATGACCACATGCAATAGCTATTGCCGGGATGCTCCCTGCCCAGGCAGAGTTGTTCTCACGATCAGAACACACCTTTTGGCTCAGTTTCACCTGACAGAAGTCTCTGTTGGTGCTTCTGAGACTCCTCTACAATTCAAATCAGAGCAAATATGGAAATTGTCTGATATTGATGTGGCCCAAGTAGAGTAAAGTATGCTGAGAATGATCAGAAAGGCATCTTTAGCATCACTAAAGTAATTCTATATTAGCAGAGATTAGATAATATTAATGCCAAAATGAACTCGGTCATTTACAATATTCACACAAATCCCGTTAAGCAAAAATAGAGCTAAAACAAATATTTGAAATAGCATATCACTCCTTGCAAGACTTGAATACATATAAAACTTCTCCTTACTGCAACCTAGTTAAATAAGGTAGCAGAGTAGGAAGGGGAGGGATACTGCTTTTAAGATTTATCAGTTAGTCATTACACTAAGCAGGTGAAACAGGTTTTATGCTTATCCTTTCCATACTCAAATGGTCTGCACTTTTGTGTAATCTCAGTTTAATTTGCAAAAAAATGCCTTACCCTTTAGCTAGAATGTTTTTAACCTAAAGGGAAAAAGAACATTAAACAGTCTAGGATGTGGCTTGCACCAATGAGACTAAAGATCTTTGGGTCAGAGCTTTGGGCAGTAGCTTTTCGTATGCATTATTTTCACTCCTTTTGCTCAAGTCTTCTCATAAAGCATTCTGAAGTAGAAAATTTACCAAAATCAGGTGAAAAGCTAATTAAAAGATGCTGAGAGGGAAAATAAACCTCACTTTGATTCCTGCTTTTTCCAAACAGAAAAAAAAAAGAGTCGTTCCAAATCTGAGTCACATTTTCCGAGGTGTTTTTCAGTCTGTGCTTATTAATCTTGGGTTTGCACCTGCTTCTATACTCAAACATCTCTGTTTCCTCTGCGCAATTTGTGGACACAGATGTACGTTTCATACATAGCATCCAGATGCAAGTGCTAAATTGGAAAATGCAAATGCTGCGGGTGATTGGAAAATGGAGATTTCTCTATGTGAGGCCTTCTTGGCATTCTGGACCTGAATACAGATTACACAGATTTCATTCAAATGCAGAAAATACAGGTACGTGATTCCTATTTTTAAAACAAAAAGGACTGCATATTTACCTCTGAAATTTCCAGAATTCTCCTTATTTAAGGGGTTTTTTTCCCATCGGAAGAAAATATAGGTTATATTTTAATGAAAATCTATTGCATATATGAAGAGTTATTTTTGAGCATATAATTTGATTAGATTTCATTGTAAAATTGTTCTTTTGAAGAGGGAGCATGCAGTAATATTAGTGTGACTATTCTCAAGCAGATGTCAACTAGTTTCTACATAGAAGCTCAACTACTTTTGTGAGTAAATTATTATAAAAAGAGAGACTCCAAACTCACTCATGCATCAGTGACCGCACCACCGTGTTTCCATGAACATGAGCCTCAAAGAACAAGGTGTATAAGTATGGCAGCAGGGAGTATCTGATCCGAAGTGTAGCACGAGCTATCTTGGCAAACTTTCTTCCAAACACTGCTGGGTCTTGTGCCTGTTAAGGAAAAGCTCTGATTTGTACTGAACATTATAACTAGGGACTGCAAATTCAACAGAGAACCTGTGTGCAGCCTAAGGAGAGCTGTGGCTAACACAGTACTGCAAAAGTGAAGGTTTAAATAAGAAAAATCACCAAAGTAATATTCGTATCAGATTTTTCAGCATGAAAAACTCCAGTGAGTTCAGAGAGATCAGGCCACACCACGGTCTATGTGAGCTGTCTGCAACTCATTACGGGCAGGGAGCTGAGGTTTCAAGTCTGTGCTCAGGAACAGACACCCTGTCTCTAGAAATTAATTTATCCTGGAGATGCAAGCCCTTTGGGACACAGAAGGTGAAACACAGGAAGAAAGGAAGACTGATAATCTGCAAAACAAAGGCAACAGCATAACGAGGTTGGCCAAGAACATAAAGACAAATCTATTTACTAAAAGTGCATGTAAATTCATGGCCCTGCTGAAGCAAATAGGAGTGACCGAAGTCACAGTGGGGAAAACACTTCATCCATACAAAGAAATGAGATTTCTGCTCCTGTGCCCACCATTTTAGGATGCCTTGACCAGGGGACACCCAGGCACCAGCGGTGACCCTTGCCTCCTCACTGCCAGCAACGCTCTCCTGGGAGAGAAGGCATCCACACTGGGTCTCACCATCAGGAAGGCAGATTTAAGCAGTCTGTCTACACTCTGGCTGCTTCTGATTTACTTCAAGGCAACTTTGGCTCTCCCCTGTGGTGTGAGGCAGGGCATGTGGCCCAGGGCAGTGCTGATATAGCAAAGGGTTGCAACTCCATTATTTCCTCCTGTCTGACCTTCCCCTGTGCTAAACTGAACCAGCTAACGAGTCACACGGCTCCCCTCCTCCTTCACAAACTTTTCACACAATACTCATTTTTCTCATTAAAATTGAACAATGTATGATGAATTCCAAGGATAACGAAACATAAAAGGAACAGAGGTAACAAAGCTTTTTATATTATCTAGTGCTTTTCAGACAAGAAAAGTATTAATTAAACCGTTTGAAATCCCCAATGGATTAGGCAAAGTGGGTATTTCAGATTTTATTTTAACACTAACTTAATATTAAGCTCAATATGTAAGTTGAATTTATCCATTATTATGTTTACATCAGAATTAGTCACTGATAATATTCCCTGCTGGATCTGAGCTCCAGAGCATCCTTCCATTATTTCAAAAAATTGCAGTATATTCTTACCAGTATTCTGCCACTGTACAAATATTGCCTAAATTCACAAAAAAACCCAGTCACACTTCTAGGTGATGCTGAGTCACCCAAAATGCCTTGTTCGTTTCGTTCAGTGAACACAGTGTTTTAAATGAATTCAAGAAATAAACCAAATGTATCTTCTGTTATTGCTGTCATTCACTCAACTCCTGTCAAGCAGACCCATTGCTCTTTCCCTGCTTATTAACTTGTGCATATGTGATTAGTACCTGCTTGCCCAGATCAGACCCTGTCTGCGTGCTCAAAGAGCCAAGCAAACATTTATAGATAATTTTAGATATAACATTGTATATATAATTAT
>WYDI02023043.1:0-12372 GCA_009867235.2 Psittacus erithacus
GATGGGGCAGCCACAGCTTCTCTGGGCACCCTGTGCCAGCGCCTCAGCACCCTCACAGGGAAGAGCTTCTGCCTAAGCGCTCATCTCAGTCCCCCCTCTGGCAGGTTAAAGCCATTCCCCTTGGCCTGTCCCTGCAGGCCCTTGTCCAAAGCCCCTCTCCAGACTTCTTATCAGCCCCTTTAGGTATTAAGAAAAACAGCCCCAGTGCTCATCTACTGCTTGCTCTTTGGGAAGGGAAAAGGGTCAACATCACTTTGTGAAGAGACCCAGGACGCTGCAGGAAGAGCCGCTCTCCAGGACTCCTGCCCCGGTGCCAGTGATGCTGACCAGCCAGCAGCGCCCGCCACGCTGGGCACCCACACCAGGGCTGTAGCTATTTCCAGAGACACAAAGGCATTAATTTTACATTAGAGCCTGATCCCAGCTCGGAGCAGTTAAATACTTCATCAGCTCCCTCCCAGCCCCAGGTAACACATCACTTGCACACTGAATAATTCAGCCCCGTGCACGCTCCCGGCCGGCACGGCACAGGAGGAGGCAGCTGCGGCTCTGCCAGATGTGCTGCAGGAACCAGCTGTGCCAGCAGCAGCTTGGTGAGCCCCCAGCCCTTCAGCAGGGGCATCAGGCTCTGTGCAAGCAGAATGTGCCACAAGGCCCAATGCTGAGCAAAAGGCCGGCTGTGCCAGCCTGGCTTTACCCTGTCCCCAATTCCTACAGGAGTTACACAAGTTTAGGTACTCCCCAGGAATGTTCCTGTGTTAGTGCCCGGGATAGGGAGGAAAATGCACTCTGGTGCCAAAGGGTTTCCTGGGCAGGATCTGGACTGTTCCTTGCACTGGGTAATTTGGAAAGCTCCTGCAGATGCTGTCATCTCCTCTCCTGCAGCTCACGGATGACTGAGCCTCAGCTTGCGCTGTCTCCACGCTCTGGTGCTCATCCGCATTGCCATGGCATCTCCCACCCATGGCTCAGCATGGCAGCACCCACCTCGTCTCCAAGAGCAGGCTGGCTCAGATGCAGCCACCGAGCCCTTCCCCACCTCCAGCAGTTGGGAATCTGTTGCCCATGCCCCTGCTCACACTACAGCAACACAGGCAGGGCACCCAAGGGAGCTCTCAACACATCCAGCAACAGCATCACTACCCGCATCCCTCCCACATACTATCAGTTATCTGTGTCCTTTCCTCATAACCCTGTTATGGCCTATTCACTCTTTGAGCTCCTTCATTTGCTCGTGGTGTTTCCCATGTTCAAGGGCCACATGAACTCAGCACACCTCAATTTTACCCCAACTCTCAGCAGCAGCACCCACATTTGGTGAGGAGGCTTGGAGCAACGGCTCTAGTGGGAGGTGTCCCTGCCCATGGAAGGGGTTGGAACAGGGGGAGCTTTAAGGTTCCTTCCAGCCCAAAGCAGTCTGGGATTCTATGATCCATTAAAAGCACAAGCAATGCTTCTGGGCACTGATTTCCCCACAGAATTTAGGGACTTAAGAAAACACAAAGAATACAAACCCACAAAGATAACACAGCCTTACAGAACTGCACAAGGACACCCTGCTGCTCCCTTTGCAACTGAGAGACCCTATAGGAGGTGCAAGGTCAGATGCTCCTCTGCTACAGCAGAGCTCCCTCCCTGTTCCAGGAATATCCCTCCAGCAGCAGGCAGTGCTCAGGTGCCAGAGCTGGGGGTACAAGTGGCATTTGTGGCTTCCCAGGGTAAGACCCTGCCAACAGAAATCAAGTGAATGCAGTGCCTGCCATGCAGGAGGAGCCCACAGGAGCTGTGCTGAAGAGCAGGGGCAGGATGGTTGCTCTGCTGTTCACTTCCAACAAAGACACTCAATAGTCATTTCTTAAAGGGTCACATACTTTGAGCCCAGCCACGCACTTGTAGAGGGATTTGTGTACATAAGAAGAAAACACAGAAGAAAGTCTGCAGTTCTATATGGAATACCAGTAATGAACTGACAACACCCTCTGCATGACAATGAATGTATTGTAGCCAGGCGGGATGAGGAACATCAATCATCCCTGGCAATGCAATGGGTGTGGGTGGGGAAGGGGATGGTGACAGCGTTAGAGCTGGGATCAGGGACAGATCTTCTCCCACCGCATGTGCCAGAGAAACACCTCGAGCCACATCCAAGCTGCAGGGATGGGGATGCTCAGAAGCGCTGCTCCGGGAAGCACACGGGTACTGTTGCTGACCCGGCTTGGGCAGCTCTCGCTGGCACAGGGCTCACCGAATGGGGCAGAGGGTCCCTTCACGCAGGGCATGGTGCAAATCCAGCTCCTGCTTCCTCTCCAATGCAACTTGGGCCAATAAAGCTGCTTGGAGCAGTGAGCAGAGCACCCCAGCAGCCTCATCCCAGCATCCAGAGACACCCCATGGGAACTGCTCCATCCTCCCACTCACCGTGCAGGCAGGGATGGTGCTGCAGGTACACAGCCAAGTCCCACCACACAGCACACTACTGAGAGACCAACAAAAGCCCCAGCAGAACGCCTCGCCTGCAGGAGCCTGTACAGAGAGGCTGTTTGCAGTGAGCAGAGCTGCACGCCCAGCACCAGGATGGGGGCAGCCACGTGGACCACATGCCATGCAGGCACCACGCTGATCCACTCCTGCTCTCCAAGCATCCTGGGATGCAGCCGGGGCCAGCAGAGGAGTTCGAAGCAAGGAGAACGAAGCCATCAATGTGTTTCCCTGCATGAGGCACAGACACCTTTGTTCTCTGCTCCTTTTTCCTGTGCCAGGTGCTGCTGCAGAGACCCACGCACAGAACTGCACCAGCCGGGAAGCTGCCCACACACCGGCCCTGAATGAACGGGAGGGAAACATGCCATTCCCTACCTAATCTCTCATTATAGCCAGGTGACACACTGCAGCAGCAGCACTAACAGGTAATTTTGCAAGTTGAAATTTATTTCTTTCCATGTTAACATCTCCTCTAACCTGTTTCTTAAAGGCTCAAATCACGATGCTGAACACAGAGGAGTTCACTGCGGCCTCAGGGGTGAGCCCGTGCTAGGCTGGAGCAGGATGGTTGCAGCTCCTGGACCATGGAGGCAAGCAGGGATGCTGACGGGAATGGCAAGCATTAGAGGAAGAGCACCCAGGCACTGGCTGAGGGTAGGAAGATGAGAGGCTTTTCAAGATGCAGGACCAATGGACAAACTCAGTTTCTCTCTTATGCAAACAGGGACGGGCAGCATCAAGGAAACTGCTGCATCCACCTCAGAGCCTTGTCCCTCTGCAAGGGGACATGGGTCCCTAGGGACAGCCTGGGGGACAGCCCAGTGCCTGCAGCCAGCTCTGCTCACAAACACCCACCCAACAGCTCCAGATCCACCCCAACCCCACAGAACACCCTCAGCATCTCCACCAGCGAGTGATGTAAGAAGTACTCTGTGATTAATCCAGGCCCCGAGGGACCAGATTAAAGAGCCTTGGCAATTAGTTCTGGATTTCTTAGGAAGGCGCTGGAAGGCAGTGGAAAGCTGCTGCAGTCCCTGGAGGATGAGCACCAGCTCCTCTCGGAACCTGCCTCGCCTGCACCAGTTACACAACGCACCGCTGCCATGTGCTCCGTTACAGAGAGCCTCAGTGCAGGGATGGAAAGGAGGCTTGGAAAAACCCCAAAGCCCTGCACACGACAAGAGAAAGAAGATCATTAAAAACTTGGCAGACCTACTTCGACTCCGGTGACCTGGTAATTTAAGATTGTAATTGAAACTCCGGGCCGGCCTCTTGAGAGCAGGCAGAAATATGGGCAGGTATCCTAGCGGGATCCGTCCTGCCCAGAGAACGAGTCAAACACTGAGAGGGGGCAGTCGGGGGGCAGGTAACCCACCATCATCCCAGTTGTTGCATCGCAGAGCCCTGGAAGATGGCTGCTCGCCTGCTTTGAAGACAGCGCTTTTGTAACGGTGTATTAATCCTATTTAAGGAAGATAAAAAGCCAGTCCCCAAAGCGCTAATAATGTAACTGAGTTAAAGCTGAGTTTTGTCACTTATCTCCAAGACAGAGAGGGGAATTTCACTCCCATTTCCTTCCTCGCATCCCCGCCGCCTTCAATTTGCATATCTGAGCTCTGTCTTATTTCCAAAGGCGGAGACCAGGGTAGCCATTAAATAGCAGTGCTCAGATAAACACCACCTTCACCTCCAGTGAGCAAGGAGGCTCCAAGGGCATCAGGCTGGTGAAGGATCTTTCAGCCTTTAAACAGTTGCTGGTGCATGTATCCTCACCCCATGTACCACTGACACGCTTCCATGTCACATCACCCTGTCTCAATTCCAGCTCAACCTGAAGCCTGCTGCCCACCCTGTTCTCTGGTGCTGGCACTGCTCAGTAGAGTGGGTATCGGCTCCTCTGCACCATCACAACCTTTGTGGCATCAAGGGAAAACCTCTCCATCCTCTGTCCCCACGGCCCTCCCTTTCCACCACGGGTCTGTCTGCACCATATCATTTTCACCCCCTTCATCCCACCGCAGCACTGGCTTGGTCTCTGCCCCACCAGTGTTTCAAGATGCTCACCTCAGCAGTGTCTGCCAGGCTTGTCAGACATAACCAAGGCAACCCCCAGTGATGCTTCCCCAAATGGGATTGAAAGTTAATGGCAGAAACATGGCAGTTTCTCAAAAGATGTCATTTAAACACTGCAGAGGAGCCTGTGGGGAGGAACAGGGTGTCACAGGCTACACAGGGGGGATCAGGAGGTGCCCACAGTGGCTGCAGGGAGACATGGGCTTGCTTCTCTGAGTTCCCATTGTGAGCGCAGCAGGATCTGCGAGGGCAGCTGCTGCTCCAAACCCTGTGAGGGCAATGGGATCTGCACCAATCCATTATGGTTATAGTTTTATCTGCCTAAAAGAGCTGGTGTCACATAAGCCTCAGTGATGCACCACAAGCCATGGGTGAGCAACCCTACAGGCAGCTCCAGCCTGGGAACAGGAACACCTAGCTAAGGGAAGGGGATGAAGGAGCCTTTTCTACACATGGCAAGCATCAAACCTGTTTCTTGTATAAACCATGGAGCTTGTGTAGATTCAGAGCATCACAGGCTGATGGGACCAGGGTCAGCCTCATGCCTATGATAACATGTCAGCAGCTGACCCATAACCATCCTCTCACTGGTGTCCCCACATCAACTGCCCCAAGGCCCCACAGTGGCTTGGGGTGCAGAAGGACTCCAAACAGGCCATGTGTTCCTCCTGAACCTGCAGCACGCTGAAACCCATAGATGGAATCAAAGCAGAATGAGGATTTCACAGCGCACAGGAGCCTCTGGCCAAGAGCCGTCATGATCCCCATATCAAAATCAATTTTCCATGGCACTGGAGATCCAGGGACAGACTGAGCTGCGTTTTGTTCCTGAACACTACAGCAAGAGGAATTTATGCTGAGCACACAGTGCAAGACAGAGCACTCGCTTCCTTTAGATGCTCTATTTCGGGTACAGAGCTGAGCCTGTGCATGGGTGAGAAACTTCTCAAGCACCCTTGGCCAGAAGCGTCACTTCTGCCCTCCCAGGCACCTTCACGTTACCTCCAGCAGCTCATAACCAGGTGAGCCCAGGCCGGAGCTCAAAACTGGCCCCAAACCGTGAAGAATTGAAGGTCTTTCACCAAGACAACATCAAGAGCAGCATCAACACGAACATGGAGCTCCTGCCAAGTTTGGGAGGCACTTGTCTACTGCTAAAACCAGCATGGTCTATAATCGTGTTCCCTCTATTCCTAAAAAACAGCCTCTAAATAAATCAGACTAATCCCAGTTTGGGGAGACACGTAAAGTAAATCCATTCAGAACAAGAGAAGGGGCTTCATTCCTCACATCACTGACGGAGCTCCTTTTCCCTGCATTCATCACATGCACCGCGCAGCATCCAGACCCCACACGGTCCCAGGGGTGACCCTGTGACTGCACTGGAGCTGCTGCACAGACCCTTTGCTTCTCAGGAAGGGCACAAAATAACCACTGTGCATACAGCAGCAGCATCCATTTGTGGGTTTGGGCTGATAGGAAGAGCGATAACTTCCCTGCACTGCCTTCGACTTCATCCGAGCAGGCTGCATCTTGGGAGCTTGCTCTCTATATACCAAGAGATGTTTGAAGGGTTCCTTGAGCCCCCAGGGACAGCCACAGATCAATTTGAGTACAGCTGAAAGCAGCAGCTATCCAGGGTCCTTGCAAGGTGAAGCTTCCTATGTAGGGCTTATTAAGTGTTGTAACTGTGCCGTGCGATTGGGCCACCGTCCTGGGTTTCCTACAGCCAAATGCTGCTGTGTCTCTGCTCTGCTGCCTTCCCCGGATAACCCAGTGCTCACCAGCACCAGCCCAGCATCGCAGAGGGCAGGAACCCTCCACACTGACAGAGCTTTAAACACAGGCACAAACAGCACAGACATTAACATCCCTCCCACGCATGCCCCCATCAAAAAGCAAATGGGAGGGTTCAAGACAATCTCAAGACACTTTTCAGTTTCCCTCTGGCCTTTCTCCTCTGCAGAGTGTTGCATGCCACATTCTGCCCCAGCTCGGCAAGCCATCAGCCCAAGGATCAGACCCAGAGTGTCCTTCAGCCCTTCCACTTCTACCTAATGGACGTGCAGGTCTCCCCATCAACTCATCCAGCATGTTTTGTAGCCTGCAAGCCCATGAGACAGGCACAAGACCTGAGATGCAGCAGGAGATGAAGCTCCATCCCTGCTCCTGTATGGTGGGAAGCTAGAGAACACTCTAGTGTAGCTGGCCATAGGCAGGCAGGGCCCTGGAGCCCCTGGGTTGTGGGGCACTGCTGCTCCCCCTGCACCCAGCCAGAGGAAAGCAGCCACTGGACTTTATCTTGGTATTGCACCCACTTCCTCCTGCAACACACCAGCAGAACACAGGCTCAGCTGCAACAGCTCTGAAGCAGGATAAGGGGTGCCTTTAGCATTTGATTCTGCCATGAGAGGAGTGTGGGTCCCAAAGCCTCCCCTGGGGTTCAGAGGAGGGTCTGGGCTCTGTGGTACCAAGCACGGCAGCAGGCACCAGCTCGGCACGGCCAAGCCTTCAGTAGCATTGCAAGGCTCAGCAGCATCGCAGGGCTCAGCAGCCTCGACAAGAAGTTGCTCCACATCTATCAAGTCTATTTTAAAATAGGGAGAAAAAAATAACAAAGTACTGTTTGGTCCTCACTGTCTTTGCTTTAAGATCAGTGCTAACATAGGCAGGAGCAACAAATGCCCCAGGAAGCCGCAGGCCGTGGCAGGACATCCTGTGATAGCTGGGATGCTCTCCATCAGCAGCTCCCACTGAGCTGCCTCCCCAGACAGCCACCAGCAGCTATTTCCCCTCACTGCAACATCTACATCTAGGCTATTTGATCAATCAGCAATTGCCCCATTAAGGCTAACAAGTAAGCCAGTAGCTACTTCACCTTCAGCAAGCAAAAGCCACACAGTGCACTGAGAGGATACAGCAAGGCAAGAGCAAAACCAGTTTGTTGTCACCCCAGCAGGCACTGCTTATGTCATAGAACCACAGAATCACGGAGTGGTTTGGGCTGAAGGGACCTTAAAGCTCCTCCAGCTCCAACCCCTGCCACAGGGGCAGGGACCCCTTCCACTAGAGCAGCTTGCTCCAAGCCCCTGTGTCCAACCTGGCCTTGAGCACTGCCGGGGATGGGGCAGCCACAGCTTCTTTTCAAGCCTATTCAGTCCTAAACTCCACAGGGGAATTTTGGGAAGTCTCGCAGGCTTCCTGCTCCATGTGCTGCAGATGGGAATGTGCTGATAAGAAATCCAGCCGCTTCCTTTGCAGAAAACAGCGCCAGCGAACAGAGGGTGAGAGCAGAGCAGCTCCAGCAGCACTGTGTGCTGGGGCAGAAGGGAAGGATGCTCAGCTCTGATTCCTGCTGCGTCTTTGCCTCTCCTCAGTCCTGTTTGTCCTGCCAATGTAGCACAGCCCAGCCAAGTCTCGGGGACACTGGATTAATGCTAATTATGGATCCATGGGGATTTGCCCACAGCAAGTCACCAAGCACTGGACCCTGCCTGGCTGCCACAGAGCAGCACGAGCGGCATGAAGCCAGCTCTCACATGAGGCAGGATGCTCACCATGGTGTTGAGCACTTTCCCGGCTCACCTTGGCTGCAGCCAAGGAGATGGATGCTCACTTCTCAGGAAAGGCTTGCCAACAGCACGACAAGCAGCAGGATCCCTCTGTGCTGACCCTAAGACAAACGCTGCCATCCTCCAGGCCCCACATGGCACAGCAGCCCTGCTGCAGACAGGGATGCAGATCACACTGGGGTTTGTTGTTTTCCCTCCCTTGAAAACAGGCCATTATCTCATGGCAGTTTGTAGCACTATGTGTTATTACACTGCAACATTACAGCCTTTAAGACCTTCAAAGGGCTGCAGCTGGCAAGATCTCTAATGTACTTGGCAGTCCTTTTGATGCTCTACAGATAAGGTATTAAAATAACATCTCCAACATGTAGATGCACTGTGTCTGTTCGCTCGTCTCTCTCCAGCCAGAGCTGTTCAGAACAAGGTTTTATTGATGCTGCAAGACAGGCGATGCACAGCGCAGCACAGGCTGGAGGAGTCACCTTGCTGTGGGAGGCAGCTGTCCTGGGGATCTGTGTGTCCCTGACCCAGGTTTTCCCATGGGAAGGCCTGGGATTCAGCACTGGGTAGGATGAACTCAGAAGCCTGCTCAACACAACGGCCATGGAGAGCTGACGGCTGAGGGGCACCAGCACTCACATTAAGGGAAGTCTTGAAACACATTTTGGAGCAGGGAGAAATAACCTGCTTAATGTTTTACTTCCTTTAAAGCTACTGCTGCTTAGGTGAACCTTGTTCTACATGGCTGCTATGCTCAGCTCCTGCTTCACTCACTGAACTTCAAGCCATGAACTAAGTTTGCTCTTCTTGGGCAGCCATCCCGTACAATTCCATGCCATTGCGTTGGATTATAGCATTACCCAGGCTGCGAGCCTGAGGAAAGGAAAAGAGAAGAGCCGTTTCATTTACACGGAGTTCTGCAAAGGGCTTTCTTGGCTCCCTCTCCACACCATGTCCCTGCTGGCCAATATGACTTTATTAATGTTTACGATGTGGCCTCCTTTTTAATGCTGCTCTGGCCCAGAGAAAGAAAGAATCCATTTGCATTTTTAATGGCATTTGGATAAGCAATTTAAGCCTGGCTTCCATCCCTCTCAGCCAAAGCCTGCGGAGTGTCAGCCCGAAGTTCCTGGCTTCTGGATGTCCAGGTACCTTATAGAGCATCCTCCTCACTGACGGGGATCACTATACAAAGCTTGTGCTGCTGCAGCTGGCACAGCATCCCCTCCACCCTCAGCACAATAAATGTGGGCCATCACCAGCTAGCCCACAGGCAGCTTTCCATTCAGTTTATATTAATAAAGCAATAGAGGGAAACACGCCATACATAAGATACTAAATGGCACAATAAAAACCTTTAAGCTCGCCTGAAATCTCTCCCAGCTGTGATGTAGTACTTCACAGACATGAAATAGGGCAGATTTCACAAGTACTGGGCTGAGTTCTGCCTGTGCATCTCCAGTTCCCACCAGCTTCTCCTCCTGTTCTCCCTCTGCCACAGAGGATAAAGAGAGCACCCCCTGTGCTGAGCAGTAAGGAGCTACCTGCAGAGCTGGGGGAAGAACAGAAGCTTCCAGTAAGCTCTCTGGAAGTGGCAGCAGCCGCTCACGCAGCAGCCCCCAGCCCATGCCCACCTTTGCCAGCCTGACAGACACCCCGGCTGCTCCATTGGCTGTGCCACGGCTGCCATGGCATCCCTCAGCGTGGTTTGGGAATGGAAACCTCATCTTCAGCAGAGGGAGAAGCTCACTTTCTGCCTGCGCCATGCTACAGGGCCATGCTGACCCAATCCTATCCCTCCATGCAACCCTCCCTTGGGCATCTGAAGTTCCCCCTTCTCCTTGCAAGAGGCAACAGCGCAGCATCGAGCCACCTCAGACATCCTGCAATGACTCCCAGCACCTGTAGAACCCAGGGGGACTCATAGATGTCTCCAAAACTGCTCTGTGTAGCAGCTTCTTGCGTACCCCTGCAGGGAGATGAATGCTCCTGAGAACCTAAAGGCTGCCCAGAACTGCTGATGCCGAACCAGGAGGCACATACATGAAGCACTATCACTGGTCAGGCTTGGAGCTGGTGGGCAGAGACCTGCCTTGAGGGGGTTATGTGGAGGGAGCTGCTGCCCATGGCCCCACAACAAGCTCCTCCCTGCTGAAGGATGCTCCCCCATCATTCTGCTTTCAAAGCTCCCTGCAAAGACACCCAAATGCTATTGCAAACACAAACCTGTGTCTGTCCAAAGTGTTTGGGATGAGAAAACCCCTAAAAAGGGTGCCTGCCCATCCAGATTTCATTTTAACACACACACACACACACACCCCCCCCATTTCATGCTGCCTTCCAGTCTTCCCCTGATACCTGCACCATGGCTGACCATCTGCAGTGTCCTCCCAGCCCACTCTGCTCCCCAGCATGCTATGGGCTGGGCTGGAGGAGCAATGACAGCCCTGGGATGGGAATGACATACCCTGCCACATCAACCACATCTCAGATCCAGCCTCATGTGAGACTGGCAGCTGCCTGGGGGCGGTTTTCCATTCTTGAGCGCGCGGCACCCGCTCCTCAGCCCAGGATTAGTAATAAATATTTGGAAAGATTAGTTCTTTCATACCAACAGCCACAACCTATTGCAGAGGCTGGCTTAGAGCCTGCTCCTTCCTGAAAGCAATCCAGGGGTCCATGGTGCTGCTGCGAGCCCTGCCAGCCCTGGGAATGACCCACTCCATGCCACGCACCCCAGCACCCAGAGAGGATGCTGCAAGGGATGCCAGATACAGGACTCCCTCATCCCAGACTCCTGGTTCTTCACTTTGGATGTCCAAGCTGTAACCAGCCTCCCCAGAGCCCCCTCAAAGCACTATCAGAGGATGGCACCAGCTCTGTTTTCCTAGTCCTCCTTTTGTCATGGGAGCCTTGAAACATGGCAAATCCCAGGCTCATCCCGCCTTCCTCCTGCATCTCCTGCTTGCTCCCATCCCCAAGCCCCGAGCAAGCCTGTCAAATCTGCAGGAGACCCCAGAGGCCCCCACTGCAGCTCTTCAAGCTAGAACAAATACAGTCCCTCTGTAAAACACTGCAAGCACACAGGCTGCTCACCCTGGGATTGATGGAGACGGGAGCTACACAAGCAGCAGGTTCAGCCCAGGACACAAACCCATTTGCCAGCCACCCCCAGGGAAGCACTTCTCTGCCCTTCAGATTCCAGGAACATCAAACACACACCCACAAAAAGGTGTTTTCCCAAAAAAATCATCTGGTTTACACCCTGCCAGGATCCTAATTCACTGGAAATGTGCTTCCCAAACACAGTGCACATTTGCACGGCTGAATCCCTTTCTGTATTGCATGTTTTCCTGCCTTACATCATCCTTCCTCCTTTAGCAGCCCCAGGACCTTCCTCTCTTCTATCACCACTGGGGCACTGCTGCTCAGCCGTGGCCCAACGTGCCACTTGCCTGCCTGTATCAGCTCTATTTCAACTTCAGAGCCATTAATCATAATTACATTATAATTCTGTTTCATTATAACTTCATTTGGATGGCAAAGGCTGAACCCAGCATATTCACGTTCCTAATGGAATTAATCCCTCTTATCCTGCAGCCCCAAGCACCTGGGCAAGGGGATCCTTGTGCTCCTCTTGTGCAAGCATCAGCTCATTCCAGGCTCCCAGCTTCAATCTACAGACAGGTCCCCTCATGCAAGTGTCCTCATGGCCATGTTCACTGCAATACACTGGTGAGCTGCCCAGCACCTATTTAACAGCCCTCCAACCCTGCAGTAAACAGGCTTTAGAGAGCTACAGGCTTACACAACCACCCAGTAGCATCCAGGAGTGAAAAGGAAACTGCTAAAAGCATGTTTTGATGCTGTTCAAGCTTCTTTTCCCCAAGGTTAGAGCATGGTGAAGCACAGAAGGACTTGGGGCAGGGCTTGGACTGAGGTCCCAACACACACATGGGATTTTCACTACCACCACAGATGGGGGTTTAGAAAGCAAGAAGCTAAGTGAGCCCTCAGGAGTGTTAACAGAGCTTCTTGGCACGGAAGGTTGATTTCTCTTAATGTTGTTCTACTAAAGTTGCAGCGTTGCCCCTGTGTGTAGAGCTCCTGAAGAGTAAGCGGGCTGATGTAAGCAGGGAACAATTCCCCTAAAGCTGCTGGCTCCACAAGACTACAGGAAACCTGGAGAGGGGCTTTGGACAAGGGCCTGTAGGGACAGGACAAGGGGAATGGCTTTAACCTGCCA
>WYDI02023045.1:0-22582 GCA_009867235.2 Psittacus erithacus
TCTGCCTAAGAGCTCATCTCAGTCTCCCCTCTGGCAGGTTAAAGCCATTCCCCTTGGCCTGTCCCTGCAGGCCCTTGGCCAAAGCCCCTCTCCAGGTTCCCTGTAGGCCCTGTTTAGGCAGTGGAAGGCTGCTATAAGGTCTCTTTGGAGACCTTACATACATGCTTTTCTTCTTATCTATAACCTAGAGCTGGCTGGGGCAAGGCAGAAGAATCCACCGGGTTAAGAAAGCAAATTTTGGAGGCAAGGACAAGGTGTTTGGCATTGCTGAGAGTGGCAGCTCCTTTCCTGCTTCATCTGGAAATTCCCAGGAGCTCAGCTGGATCTCACTGGCCCTGCTGTCTCAGTACATGAGGGCTGGTAGATATTTAAGCATTCCCCTTGGAAAAAATGACAGGTCCTGGGGCCCCAGCTTGCAATGAGAAATGGTTCTCATTTCTGTGAGTGCAGCAGACTCAGCCAAGGTCGATGGCAGTGACACCAGGGGAAAGCCACCGAGAAACATAACTAACTTTCCCATCACTCACTCCCCTTCTTCCCCAGAAGGCTTTGGGGCTGCTGGAGAAAGCTGAGCAGAACCAGGTGAGTGGACAGGCTCTGAGAGATAATGCTGTTGGGATAGCCTGGATTTGGACTGGGAATTTTCTTCAGCCAAGGGTGTACCCACCAAGCACATAGGCTGCCAAAGGCATCAATACTCCAAGCCACTACACGCATCAGAGAGGATGTGTCCCCTCCAACCCCAGCTTGTTTCAAACCACCTGCAAGTCACCATACAAATATTATAGGTGCCATAAAACATAGAATCATCGAATCAACTAGGTTGGAAAAGACCTTTAAGATCATCAAGTCCATATATTCACATAAATGCGCACACCAACATTTTAAACTGAAAATTTAAACTTAAACTGAAGTTCTTGACTGTGAGGGTGGTGAGGCTCTGGAACAGATTGCCCAGAAAAGAGGTAAATGCTCCATCCCTGGTGGTGTTCAAGGCCAGGCTGGACAAAGCCTTGGGTGCCATGGTTTAGTGTGAGGTGCCCCTGCCCATGGCAGGGAGGTTGGGACTGGATGATCCTTTTCCAACCCAACCAGTCTCTGATTCTACGATTCTGTAGTGCAGCCTGTACCCTCTGATTGCACCAGTCAGAGATGCCCTGCTTGTCCATGGACCTGCACGTATGCTTACATAAGGTGCATGCTCCATATTTGAGTTTCTAACCCTCTAAAGAGCATCTCATTGAAGCAAGATAAGAAACCTGTGCTGTTCCCTAAACAGAGCCCCCAGTGTCATGGATGGCAAAGTGTTCCTGCAGGTTATTTGTCTTCCAAGTGCCAGGATGGGCTTATGGAAGTAAAACTAGCTCAGAGCAGAAATGCTTTCAATGCAGAACCTACTTATTTTAACTAACGTCCCCCCAGCACCACCCCTTTTCCCCTCAGAAAAAGTTATCCTGCCATAGTGTGTTTTTACATGGCCAAAGAGTGAAGTTAATTGAATTAGCCAGAATAATTCATTGCTGCTGCTATGCAGCCCCTATTACAACTGACTTGTAGCTGCAGAGAGCCCATCCCCAAGCTATGGCTTTTCAGCTTCTTGAGATCCTCTAACTTCTGGTTAGAAGGTCTTGGCAAGGTGCAGGTCTGGGCAAAGCAGTCTGCTTGCCTGGGGTGGGATGTCCTGGCAGTCTGCGCTGAAATGCTACAGGGAAAGAGTGGAAGGGGAACAGGGATTGTTGCCAAAAGAAGCATGACAAAAGCCAGCCTTGGCAATCCTCTGTTCAATGTGTCCCGTGTTGAAGACTAACCTTAATTCTGTGAGCAAGTTATTCAAGCTTTGCATTTGCTTTGATTTCTCTATACAATCTATTTGCAGCGATTAAATACACTGTAATCAGGTTGATTTTTCAATTGTGGGATCCCAATTCAGCGCAAAGATTTCCCTTCTGCACTAGCGATCTCTGCATCAGGACTTAGGATTTCATCTTTTCCTTGTTCTTGGCTCTGCATCAAGAAGAATATCTCAGATTTAAGGCTTCTGGGGTCACATCTTCAGCTCAGGAGATGTGACTTCAATACTGAATGTGCTCTGCTCCTCCAAGATGATGATTACAGCTACTCCCAGCACTAATTCAAACCAGATGTGGTGTTTGGCTAGCACATGTGGAGACAACATTGGTTATATTTTATGGGAGTTAATATATTAAAACTTCAGTCCCCAGACTCCTATCGTTTTCCCAACAAGTTACCACCCTGCACTCATTCAGTATAGCAGGACTTATGAAAGGAATACACCGGGCTTTGACACAAAACCACAGCAGCACAACAACAGAGGCAGCCCATCCTTTGCCATCCAACATTTCCCCACAGAGGGAACACCTCTCTATTAACACTAACCCTTCGGTGACATTTTACCTGGCTGCATAAACCTCCTGCCACATTTCTGGCAAGCCTCTGTCACCCTTTTCCCATCATCAGCTCCTCTCTGATGATATAATTCAGGAGAAGCAGCACTGGGTCCTGGCCAGGTAGACTTGGCACACTCAGTGCCTGGCAGAGATGCGGGCTGTGCTGCCTGCTGCCATTCCCAGTTCCAGCCTCACTGCTAATGGGAATAAAAGGAAATGCACCTTCTGCCTGCACGTAACACCCATCACAGCTGCATCTGCACAGAGCACTGAGTTGCATGGCTTCATGTCACTCTTTAAAGGCTGGCATATTTGATCCCAGGAGGAGCTGCAATGATGTGGAATGCTTGTCTTTATTGCATCTCATTTCATTGAGCTCTGGTGAAGTTAATGGTGAAACTGACCAGGTTCAAGCAAAACTTCCTCTTAAGATGTCAAAAGGGAAGAGTGAGTAGACTCCAACTCCACTTCTCCTTCTACCATCCATCTACCTTGATATTTATTTGATCTTCTGTCACTACAATATCCAAGTGCTTACAGCACACCACCATTCATGCCAAAGCTGAATGAAAATCCTTAATGGCACTTCCGTGCTATGATGCACCACCAGCACTCACGGCCACCTCCAGTGCATACAAATGAAACCCTCTCATCCCTTGGTCTAGCAGTGTACAAGGGGAGAGATTTGCTGAGGGCTTCCTGGGTACAGATTTGTGATCTCAGATGAATAATGGTTTAGTTTATTGGGAATCTGCTTTTCATTTTCCTTCAATTAAGTGACCAGTGAAATCAATCACACACCTCCTGCAAATACTACATCTTCCAGAGGGAAAATATTTATCAAGTCCCAAGCCACCAGCTTTAGTCCCCTTTATCCCTTTAGCTCACTGCAATTTCTTCACAGTATAACAGAAGAAATGAAGAAAAAGCCAACTTGACAAACTGGAACATCAGAGGATGAAAAAGCAGATTCTGAAGCAGCAATGGGGGATGCTCAATACAGAAACATCCTATGGACTTAACCTGAGACAAAACCAGATGGTTACAAGCATGCATCCAAGTGTCACTGAGATGAGACAGCAGAGGATGAACTCTTCTGCACACAGTTGCTATATTTAGTGATCTGTGAACATCTCCTGAGACCTCTACTGCAGGTATGAAACTCCTCAGGCCAGAAGATGGATAAAATTGAGTTTCCTGTTTAATACTGGAAGACTTCTCTGTATGGCACCAGCAGGAATCTGCCATCAGGGAACTGAAGCGGAGATGCAACAGCTTTGGCAGACTTGAAATGAACTGGGTTTGTCTCAAGCATAAGGTTCATGGGAAAGTCTCATCTCATTATACCTTGCTGTGCCTAGCCCACAGTACAGTGGTCAGGGATGGACGGGTTGTCTTTGACGATACCCACATGAGTAATTACTGATGATTTACACATCTATTCTGCCTTTTCATCTCAAAGACTCTGCAAACCACAGAGATCCAGATGCCATTCCACTTGCAATTTTCATTTTCTGAGTATTCAGACACTGCAGGACCATCACCACAACCCAAACTGAGCTATTTGGGTGAACTAAGTGAGGAATTTGCAGTTGTATCCTCATCCACATCCAGATTTCCTGGAAGTGGGATAAACAGAGACCTGACTTTCTCCTTCAGGCTCATGTCTGGCTATCCTTGCTCACACAGTGTGTGGTTTTCTGCTGGATTTGGAAATTTCACCCATGAAACTGGTGCTCAGGAAAGTGTAGGGACTGCAGACATCTGCCTGCTGGCAGAAGACAGCAGACTTCAGCTATTCTGCAGCTCAGTCTCTGGAAGGAGAAACATGTGAAGGTCAGAGGAAGGCCCTCCAAAGTCCCTAGGACAATGGGCTTAGATCCTCACTGCTAGCACCCAGGGAATAACTGATTTATAGTAATCCAGGCACCGGACATCCTTTTAAAGAGCTGCTGCTTCTCCAGCTGTTTTTGCACGCTTTTCCCAAAGATGCACCAAGAGACACTGTTGAGCAGCTTCTTGGTTGCATGGCAAAGGACACAACATTGCTGCAGACCTTGTCCTAAATGAGACTGATGCCTTGGGCTTCCCAGGCGCAACAGTGGCATTGCAAGGTGAAAGGAAGAACAGACTGCTCAGCAGAATCAGGGTCCCTCCGAGGGCCAGCAGGACCATGCCATGATGGAAGGATCTTTGGTGTCAAATCCTCTTGAGAACAGAGGCGTTTTGGTGAGGGGAATCTTTCCTAGCAGCTACATAACAGCCTTTAATAAAATGCATCTGAGAGAAAGCATAAACCTTTGGGGAGATTAGTGTGAACTAAGCAGAAGCATTAAAATAGCTGTCTTAGGAAACACTACATGTTACAAGGCTCAATTGTCCCACTGATTCACAGGACGTCTGAGTTCAAACACATTTCCTGTCACACAGTCACAAACTGATTCCTATGAGAAGTCCTTCGCTAGGGATTTGACCTAAAGCAGGGAAATCAGAGACAGGTTGTGATTCAGTTTTAGTTGGCCTTAGACTGGTTGCCATGCACTACTAGACTGCTCACAAGATCCTGAGGAGAACAAGACCTGACCTGGAATACCTATCACATGCCATGGCTTCTTCTCTCTCCCAACTGACCCATTCCTGGGATGGGAATGGGCAAGATTAAAAGATCGGAGCCCTGGATGGCACCTGCAGTCACCACCAGAGAACGCAGGCACGAAAGCTGTTTGGGCATGGCAGGACAGAGACTGAATGAATCAATCCAAAACCTTTAAGGAGAAGCTTGAGGGAAGGAACACGAGTTTAAATTGCTGCTCAGCGATCAGAAAGGGATTTCAGACAGGCAGAAATCAGCAGTAGAGTATCAGACAGCTGAAGTGTTTTACTGCATATGGGAAGACAATGGAGCCTAGTTATACCAGTGCTTCTGACCCAAGAAAGCAGCCTTCTGCAGCCCAGCATTCCCCACATTGGGATCTAAGTGACACTCCTCTTGTTTGCTTTGTCAGAAGTTTCATGCCCCATTTCCATCCCTCTGTCCCCACAACAAACCACTGCTATGATGATTCCTTGCTTCATATGCCAGTGTGGAACAGCCATGTCCGCATTCCCCATCCCATAACACCCTTGCATCTACTTTCCTGATGATAATACAAAGCTTTTTTCTCTCTGAAGCTGCGCTGGTCATCCAGCATTCCTTAACCCTTACTGCCTTCCCAAACTTCATCCTGCCAATGCAATCTTCAGTACCACATGGGAAACAGCGATAGTTCTGTGTCTTCCCTTCGATTATTAAGAACCAGTCTTGAGCCACTGGCATTAACATATCAACCACAATTATGATGCCAGATGACAGCCACTGAGCTGGATCCTCAAGAAATGAAAGCCCAAAAGCCACCTATAAAATCCTACCCCCATAGAGCCAACTGATTCTGAGAGCATCTATCATGTCATAGTAAGACTTACACACAGATCTTTGCTTTTTGTGTGGAACCATTACAAGAAGCTACTCTAAAACTGCTGGTAATCCACCTGCTAACTGCTCTCCACACGTGTCAAGGTCCATTCATCACTGTGTGTGACTACTACCACAAGCTTCCACACTACAAGGATCTAGACCCATGGAAGCTCATGCAAGTCTCCATGGAGAAAGAGAGTAGGTTTGACATGATCGGGAAACACTGAACATCTGGACTATATTTAGCTGTGCACATGTTGCTCTTGCCTCCACTCTTTCCAACTCTCTTTTCCCTCCCTGCAGCTTTGTCTTAACATTTCTTATCTTGTGCATGGATTTTCAAGTGCAGAAACAGAGAAAAGGGGGTTTTTAATGAAGATCATAGATTGAACCTTCTAAATCTAAAAGGTATTCAGCCCTAGTTCACATGAATGCAAACACAAATTCTCCTAAAGAGGTTTCCTCAGCTCTTAAAACCCTTCATGTCGTTTCTGTATGCTCCACTTAATACTCCTCCATATGCAATAACTGAGAATATTATGACACGGTGCTTTTAATCTCTGGCTCACAGGCAACTTCTATAAGCACACAAAAAGGTGGAAAAGTAAATTCATACATAGACACTACAGGGAAAATTCTGTGTATGACATTCCTAATGGATGGCTCGGGTCCATAAATCCAAGAACTTTGAAAGTGCCCACAGAACAGTTAATACTACTCAAGTTGTTTTGAAAGCCTAAGCTGGATTTAGCCAGGATGCTGAGGTTCATAACCTCAGTTTGCTAGCTTGGGCTGTGGGGCACTATTGATTTAAATCAACCATGAGAAGGTCAGGACCAATATATTAACAACTTGAGCTTAACATCATGCCAAAACATTGGTGCAACCCAGACTGCCTCACTCTGAGAGGCAAATGCCATCCCCACAGTTCTTGTACTGCTCCAACTTGTCCACCTTGGGGTTTTAAGGCTCCTGTCCAAATACCAACCTAGTCCAAACACTCTTAGCTTAAAGGTTACAGCAAAATTAATGCTTTGGGATCCCAAACTTCAGCTAAGTACACTGCTTCTAGCAAAACTGCTTGACTGAGGACCGAATAAATCCCTTGCACAACTCCAATAAAGCAATTCCAATGGGCAAAAAGACTTTAGAGATTTATCTGGTTCCAGGACAAGGTCATCTTTTCATGCAAAAGTCAGCAACTTTCTTATGAATCTCACTGAAGAGGCAACAGATTAACAATTCATTTCAATTCTTTATGGATCTCCATTCATTGCTTCCTAGGGACACAGGTTCTGCCAGGCATGTCCAGTTATGTGATTTTATCAACCGTTATTGATGTTTTTCGATTACTTCTGTGACACTTCTTGAGATACATTTGTGTGTGGAATGCATTCAATATAATCCCATCCCAGCACTTCCCAGGCTGGTATCCTCTTATTGCTGCGCTGGGCTCTCATTTGTGCAGTTTGTACTCTTTGCTGCTTGGCCAGCACATCCCCTAGTGCCATCCCATAGAGATGCTTATTGCTTGAATGACTCCTGATCTTTTGCTGATGCAACTAATACAGATTTAGATCAGATATGCCAAAAGCATCCCTGTGCAGTGACATGCTCTCTAAACACCTTTGGAATATCTGTATTCATGTCTTTGAATTAGGACCCTTGCAATAACACTCCCATGTGTGGTTATTCTGCCTCTTAACCCCTCCAATATTACTTCTTTCCCAGCCTTTATTACTTACTCTTTATACTGGTTTCTCTCTGCAATTGTACTTTCTTTGACAACCACGCTACAATGCTAAAAGGAATCTCCTAGAATCTCTATACTTCTTGCTACTACATTTTATCCCATGATGGAATTTATGCAGAGAACATTAAACAATGAAAAGCTGTGTTGGATGAAGACCTTGCCTTGAAAGCACTGTTCCCACAATCTATGCCTCAGGCTTCCAAGCAGCTCAGTAATCTAGCCAAGGCGATCACTTCTTCCATCAAGTTTTTTGCACACCAAAAAATGGCAAATGAAACCAGACCTTTGCACTTTCCATTTTGCTTTGTTGCTCTGGGATGAAGCTCAAAATCTGCTGTACAAGCTATCCATACAAACCCTTGGATCCTATGCACGATCATTCCAAAACACAGCGCGTTTTCATCCAAAGAACCAAACGTCCTCATGGAAACTACGCAGCTAGCACAAAACCACAGCTCTACCACAAAATGAACTAAAACAGATCGCAAGCTGAACTGATGAGAGGAACGTTCTTCACAGAAAGTAATCCTTCTCTGATTTTTCATTCCTGACCCCTATTGTAAATTGATGAAGTATCTCCAAAACCAATTTGGGGAACTAAAATACCCACTTCCAGTGAAATTAAAGACCAGGGACTACACAGAGCCATTGGGTTTATGGCCATCTATAGCTACGCAGATGGCATCTGCCTTCTGCACTGGTACTAAAAACACTTCTTCCCTCTCTCCCACTGTGGCTACAGACCTGCCTCCTCCGTTATTTCTACCCCCCTTCTCGCCTTTTCAGATGCTAATTGCTTTTCTCACTAAATTGAAGGCTTAATTAGATTAAATGAAGAACAATAATTGTGTCTAACCAGAATTTAGCTGGGGTTTTCCTGCTTCTTTTGGGATCTCCTGAAGAGATTTCTATGCAAAACTGGGTGCCCGTTTCTTTTTGATTTGATAGAAAATATTTTACCTCCTCTTGCAGACCCGACACACACATTCTCCCATTAGTGTGGATACAGAATCACTATGACTAAATCCACATTACCCATTTAGAAGAGCATATATATGTTATTATAACCATACCTTCTGTCTTTGGGTTACTTTATATAAAGTGGAAGTGGACACAACTAAATCATAAATTAGACACCACTGTTATTTATCGCACTCAGTACTTTTCACTGTTGGACACCAAAATGTCAGCAATATCAGTGAATTAAGGTTTTTTTTCCAGTAAACTGAACACACACATTTGGGGCAGAAGAGTAACTGGTGAAACAGCAAACCCTGATGGTCAACACAGTCACGAACTTGAGCAAACCAGCTCAAAACAGCAAACCAATATCTGAAGGGAGCTACAAGGATGCTGGAGAGGGGCTCTTCATCAGGGACTGTACTGATAGAACAAGGGTGAGAGATTCTAACTGAAACAGAGTAAGTTCAGGTTGGAGACAAAGAAGAAGTTATTTACTGTAAGGGTGGTGAGGCGCCGGCACAGGTTGCCCAAAGAAGTGGCAAATGTCCCATCCCTGGGAGTGCTCAAGGCCAGGTTGGACAGAGCCTTGGGCAGCATCGCTTAGTGTGAGGTGCCCCTGCCCATGTCCAGGGGAGTTGGAGCTGGATGATCTTAAGGTCCTTTTCAACCCAAACCATTCTATGACTCTATGATTTATGCAGTTTTGATATATGCTGGCTGCAGGAGGTTTCCTCGATAAGCCACTGTAGCCCTGTCCTTAATAAAGCCTGGCAGGATCCATCAGAAACTAGAAGCTACTTTCTGGCTCACAGAGACAACCACATCCCTCTTTGATGCTGCCTCAAATATTAATTGTTAATAAGGAAACCAGCAACTGGCTGGGGTTCTTCCTGACTCTCTTCTCTCATCCCACATCTGTGTCCTTAGGACTACACTGAACTTGGCAAGAGACCATTAAGGGATGAGTAGATGCTGTTTAGGGTGCTCCTTTAAGCAACCTGCAGGGATTAAGAATTGCACTTATTTGGGCATACTTCTGTTTGGCCTGTTGTACTCTGCATAACATCATCCTGCCAATAGCTCTAGAAATGGGGTACAATGAAGAAGCTGCTGTCTGACAGAAGGGTTTGCTGGGGAACATGAGTGAAGAGAGACAGCAGTACTGTTTATGCGAGCTGAAACAGGAGCTGAAGAGGTTTAAATCCTCTGGATAATCAAAATCAGATTAAATTCTTGGGGTAGGGCCCGATTCAAAAGAATCTTAATTATAATGAAATGCTACACTGTAAAAGCATTTTCTTACACTGCTCTTTTATCTTGGAAGATCCCCAAGTCACAAGTGGCATGTGGTTTTCTCCAGGATGGGATGCCATGAATGCATGATAAACCTTGCACATGAGATAGACTATTTTCTAGCTGGATAGTGGGGAAGCAGGACAAGCAGAAAGAGACTGCAGTTTAGCTAGGACACACAGGCTTATCCTTCACTGATTTCACTGCCTATAGATTAAGTCACTAGGTAGCTCCACAGTATCAAATGCATGAGAGACAAAGAGAAATCATCACAAGTAGACATAGCGTACCCTTGCCCACAGGGCAATGGAACCTGCCTAGCAAATTTCATCTCTTTCTGCTTCTAGAAGGGTGTTTTTAGGAAGGTAGACAGATACCAAGCACACCCCACTTAAAATCACAGAATGGTTTGGGTTGGAAGGGGCCTTCAAAGCTCAGCTAGATCCAGGCCCCCTGCAATGACCCCAGACATCTTCAGCTAGACCAGGTTGGCCAGAACCACATCCAGCCTGGCTTTGAATGTCTCCAGGGATGGGGCACGCACCACCTCTCTGGGCAGCCTGTGCCAGTGTTTTGCCACCCTCACTGTAGAGAATTTCTTCCTCACATCCTCCTGAATCTCACCTTTTCTAGTTCAAAACAATCACTTCTCATCCTATTGCAACAGGACCTGCTAAAAAGGCTCTCCCCGTCTTTCTTACAGGTCCCTTTAAGAACAGGAAGACTGCAATAAGATCTGCCTGGTGCCTTCTTCATGTTGAACAACCCTAACTCTCTCAGGCTTTCCTCACAGGAGACATGCCCCATTCCTCTAAATCACTTATGTGGCCCTCCTCTGGACACTCTCCTACAGGCCCATGGCTTTCCTGTACTGAGGACTCCAGAACTGGATGCAGGACTGCAGGTGGGGTCTCACCAGAGCAGTGCAGAGGGGTGAGGAACTTCACTTGTTCTGGTCATACTCTTTTGGATGCAGCCCAAGACACAATTAGAAAGTGCACATTGCCTGTCATGTCCAATCTTTTACCCACCAGTACCCCCAAGTCCTTCTCTTCAGAGGTACTCTCAATCCCTTCATCCTCCAGCCTGTATTGACACCAGGGAACTTGATAAACTGTGAGACCAGACGGGAAAATCAGTGACTCTGATTCGCACTAAAGCCTTCTTACTCTGCCCAGTGCTCTAAAATAGATACAGAAATTGTGTAAATACAATAAACATCCACCCCAGTCAATCTCTGTCCTGTTATCCAGAACAGGGTAAAGTGACCTCAGGACAATACAGAATGGCTTGACTAAGGACACTGAACACCAAGAATAATTCCCTAAGCAAAACTCATCTCTTCCTCTCCTTCTTTTGTACCTATATATCTTGTCAGCTTCTTGTTCAACTAATCCACAGTGAGGTTCTCAGCCCTCTGCTTTTACAAGGCATCTACCTTTACAAGTCAGACCGACGCACTAATAGACCGATGTTGTGTCTCCATTAAAGCAGGTCTCAGCAATGCCCACTTTAGAAGGCCGTGCTCCACACTGGTTTCTTCCACGGTTCAAATCAGACTTGTCACCTCTCCCTTCGGTGTTTTGGAGCAGCCAGTGCTTGTTTAGAAAGTCTCTGCAGTTTTGCTTCGTTTCAAGCAGGCTCTTCTTGTGAGTGCCACCAGTTCCACTTGGCTGCCTTTGATGAGCACAATGTGACTGCTGGGAACTGAGACAACCCTTTCAGAACACTCTGTTTCTCCATCTCTTTCTCACCCTGAAGCATCTTCTGGGTAGAAAGAGGAGAAAGGAGCAAATGCTGTCAGATCAAAGAGCACACAGTCATTTGCAAACTGGCCTCAAGAATGGGTCGCTGTCCAGAGTGACCAGAGGCATTCAAATCCTTGCTTGGCAACAAATAGCTTGAAGGAAAGGACATTTTCTTCTTTAGAGAAATCGGTGATAACTCCAAGTCAGATGCTTGCACAGACAGCAGTGCTCCCTGCCCCTAGGTGAAAGTTTCATCTTCCCTGTTTAAGGAGTGCTTGAACCAAGGTACAGAAAATACAAGGACTTCCCCCTAAATCCCACAGACTTTGTAACTAACACTTGAACAGAAACCCCATCTCCTAATCTCTGCCTCATCCTCATTGTTCCACATCTCTCTTCTTACACTGTCTTTATAAAGGCACCATCACACTGCACATTTGATGTGTTGGCACTTGCAGGGTCAATGGCTCCAAATCTCATGTCTCACATGTTCTTTACACTTGTTTTTAAAGGATAAAGGCAAGAAACTCAGTGAAAAGCAAGAATTCAAATATTGCATTCAACACAGTGACCGGTAACAACATGCATATCTCTGTCATCTCTGGCTATCTGTGCTGTGCTGCAGGCATGCCCTACCAGTACATGGGGACCCCAGTGAAAATAAGTCATGTCACCCTCCTAAGACAAAGCAGTATTTGGGCTGTGTACATTTATTCTCTTCCATCACATGAGTTCAGGTATAGCCTCATCACAGGACCATCACTGGTCTGAAAGAGAAGAAACTCCCAATGCTTGCAAAAGCGGATAGTTGGAAACTACATGAAATAATCTTAGGAAGTGGTGTCAATGAGAACAACTCATGGAAGCAGTGGTGTGGAAGGGAAGGATATGGCAGGAGATATCAGAAACTCCCAAAAGTTCAAGGGAGCACTAATGAAGAGAAGAAATATGTCAAAAGCCAAAGTAAAAAAAGCATCAGAATTCACAGCTGCAGGTTGGGGACCTATTTTGTTTTGAAAGGCTGCTCACTTCCACTGTCTTAAGGACTATTAATTAGTCAAGTGGAGAGCACCAGTGAACATACTGACCATGGTTTGACCACTGTTTACAGAAGAACAAAAACTGATATGAATGCTTTGGGAAAAGGGGATATGGCTGGAAACTGACTTAGTTCTGCCCTGCGGCACTGAAACATGCTCTGTCTCACTGAGACATCTGTCTCCATCCTCCCCTTTTCCTTTCACCAAATACTTCAGAAAACCTCAGAGAACTGGTCTCCTTTTGTTCCCTCTGGCAGCCTGCTTTTCCTCTTTATTCACAACCACTGTAACTGTGTTATTTCCATAACAACAGACTGTGAGATCAGAGAGCTGCACATGATGGGTTGGAAAAGGAAATCAGCCAGGTAGACAAGATTTAACCTCTCAATGTTTCTTGTGTGAGGGATGGGACTTCTCAGGAGAAGCAGCACCTTAACTACCACATGAAATGTCACTGAAGCCACATCAGCATACTCCAATCAAGACCCCAGCTCATGCTCACAAATACCTCAGGAGCGGGACAATGAGCAGCTGATCATAGGGCTCAGTGAGGAGATGGACTCTGCCATGTACAAAGGCGCCTGTTTATCAAGCCCTTTCTGCATGCACCAAATGTAAGCACATGCTTTGATTTGTGCCACACTGAAGCTCATTGTCCTTACGTAAAAGGGGAAGCAGGTCAGAAAGTAGCAAAGAGCCTGTTTCTCCGGAGTGACAAGGCAAGATTTGAGATGGGAGCTGGCAGGAACAGCACACAGCCCCTGAGCAGGAGCATCCGCCCCAGCTCAATGGGCTGCAGAGTATCAATGCTTTTTAAGGGAATGGTAAATGACAGGAGAGGATGTCACCTTTTGAAGGGAAAGTGGCCTCAGTCCTCCCACTATCATTTTGTCTCTTTCTATTCAAGGCTTTCAAACCACTTCACATTGCCACTGATGGAGAAGGGAAAAGACATTGGCAAGAGCAATCACCAGCCCCTAGGAGAGGGAAGGAGCACTGATGAACAGAGGAGAACACGCAAAGAGCTGAACTAAAAAGCATCATAGTTCACAGACAGAGAGAGGGGAGTTATGTTGTTCTCAAAAGCTTTCCATCTCTCATCCATGAGCAGAGACAGGAGGTGCTAAGGGCTATGTCCTGACTTGTCCATAGTCACATAGGACAGACACACGTAGGAAGCACAGACCACGTTGGCTATGTCCCTCCTTCACCTTAATACGGAACATGAACAGAAAGAAGACACTCGGAGGATAGACAGGTCTGGCAAAACAGCTTGGCTGACAAACTGTCACTAAAGCAAGCATGGATATGGCTCTAAAAACCAGTGGTCACAACAGCAAAGGTTCCTGGGTCTAAAGTGCAACCGCATGATACCAGCATCCATGTAGCAGGGGCTGGGCTCAGAGGGCACCTTGGGACTTCAACCAAGGTTGCTCTCCATGACATTGGCCAGCAAAGAACCATGGATTGCTCTTGAGCAAGTTAGTAGTAGCATTAGGTTAATGGTTGGAGTTGATAATCTTATAGAATCATAGAACAGTTAGGGTTGGAAAGGATCTTAAGATTACCCAGTTCAAACTCTCTGTCACGGGCAGGGACACCTCACACAAGGCCATGTAGCCCAAGGCTCTGTCTAACCTGGCCTTAAACACTTCCAGGGATGGAGCATTCACAACTTCCTTGGGCAACCCATTCCAGTGCCTCCTAACCCTTACAGTAAAGAACTTCTTCCTTATATCTAACCTGAACTTCCCCTGTTTCAGTTTGAACTCATCACCCCTTGTCCTAGCACTACAGTCCCTGATGAAGAGCCCCTCTCCAGCATCCTTGGAGCCCCCTTCAGACACTGGAAGCTGCTCTGAGGTCTCCACGCAGCTTCTCTTCTCCAGGCTCAACAGCCCCAATGTTCTCAGCCTGTCTTCACGTGGGAGGTGTTGCAGCCCCTGATCATCCTCATGGCCTCCTCTGGACTTGCTTCAAAAGCTCTATGTCCTCAGGAGGTTTTGTAGCCTAAATGATTCTCTGCTTCATGCAATGGGCTGTGGCTGTGCTTAACACTTACACAGAAGCAGAAGAGACCATTTTTCATCCTAATGCTTTCCCAGAGTTTTCCTCAGCAAATGCCAACCAGTTGCAATTAGCTTGAAAAGAAAAAGTATCTCTAAGATGCATCCAGTCAGAGATGACTGCCTATTTTGTGGCTTTTATTTATGAACTGGGTAAGAGGGAGGGAGAGAGGGGTGTTTGTAATAGCTAATTAGATAGCTTTCTCAAGCAGTCATTAAAATCTGCTAATTATCCAATGGTCTGTGTAAGAAGAAGAAAATCTCTCCCTTTGGATTATTCCGGCACTGGCGCTAAATCTTCAAGGCCAACAAGTTGTCACTTCCAAACTTTGAAAATCAACCCTAGGAATTAACCTCACATTGGGATTTTCACTACATCGTTCCTGCCTTGCAAATGCTTCTTGGGAGATCAAAGGTTAGTGGGTTTCCTGATGAGCTACAGCCAAAAGAGATGCTTTTAAATGGCAAAGTGATAAAGGTTATAAGGGTTATCGGTCTTTGTGTCAGGGTTTAACGTGGGTCTGGAAGAGCAAGTGAAAGAACAGGCATGGTGATGGACCTTGAAAGCACTTGCACTAGCACCAGCAGCGTCTGCTGGAGACCAGCTCAGCCCACTCAAGCTGTGTTTCTGTGATACAAGAGATACTCAGCTGAGTGGTTTCATTCCAGAGTCAATATTATCCCAATAAGATCCAAGAAGATGGATACCCACCACCATACCTACAAGAGATACCTGCTGTGGTATCAGCTCTTAGCAAGTTCTCTTTTAAGCAGCACTTAGCCACAGACAGCTTAAAAATTATCTGGAATTGGAGATATATATATATATATACACCCACAAATAAAAAAATCTGGAATTATATATATGTGTATGCGTGTATATATATAATCTATCTATAATAATTTTGTGTTAGTGCTTAGCATCTGACAGCATGGATACAGCTCAGCTCCTCTTATGTGCTGCTCATGGTAGTATTGACCTGTGCAGGCCAGTTATAGCCATTCAGACTCCTTGGAAATATTGACACAGAGCCTCTTGGAGATGGTTTTAAGCCATTATTTTACATCGGTCATTCAATATACGTTCATCCTATGAAGGATTTCCCTTTTGGGCTCAGTGTTTGTAGAAGTCAGTACCTTAATGCTTAAGGCACTTCCGTGAGACATCAGCTGAAGTTCGTGCCAGCATTTGCAGATGAGCCTCATTCATTGCCTGGATTTTGGATCATAAGTAGCCAAAAGGCTGTGAACCCTAAGGTTATTATATCAGCTGAAATCCCTTACGATGGAGAAAAGGAACATCCCCATCTGTGCACCCCAGAGCTGAGAGCCCTCCTCGACACCCTTCAGACACAGAGGATGTATCATTGAGCTAATAGAGGGTTGTTCAAGTGTCTTCATCAGCATATGCAAAAATCAACTCAGCCCCAGTGAGGAGCAGGGCTGGATGACAAACCCTGGTGCATGCATTGCCTCATTAGCTTACACCTACAGACAGCTCTGAATGCTCATTTTAAAGGTTGCAACTCCTTTGCCAGCAGTTTCAATGACATAGTAAAGAGAGACAAAGAAGGAAGTCACTATTGGCCAGGGAACGACTGTATGGATTTACAGGATGGAGCTGAGACCAACCTATGAGGGCTGCAGGACCCCCAGCAATCAATTTGGGGCCACAGAAGCAAAGCACAGACTATGTGGCAGATTGTTAGAATCTTTCATGGATTCTAAGAGGCAGCAAAGCTTATTCATCACAAAAACTAGCATTTTGACTTAGACTCAAAGAGAAAAGCATTAAAACAAGCAAGCAAATGAAACATTGCCCCTAAAATAAAAACACTTAGAATCTGTAGTGTGCAAACTAAGTTGTAGATACCCAGACAACTTGGGAATTCAGGTAAAGGGAACAAAAGGAAGGTCCTTCTTAGGAGCCTGGTTGGAAGAGGGAAGCTGGTTTCCCAACTCTGAAGAAAATAGTTTTGTATTTCCTTGTGAACGGAAGTCACGGCACTGATCTTTCTCACAACCAAGAACTGATTTTCCTCATATCATAGAATGGTTTGGGTTGGAAAGGACCTTAAGATCATCCAGTTCCAGCCTCCCTGCCATGGGCAGGGACCCCTCACACTAGACCATGTCACCCAAGGCTCCGTCCAACCCAGCCTTGAACACTGCCAGGGATGGGGCAGCCACAGCTTCTCTGGGCACTCTGTGCCAGCGCCTCAGCACCCTCACAGGGAACAACTTCTGCCTTAGATCCAATCTGAACTTCTCCTGTATAAGTTTAAACCCATTTCCCCTTGTTCTGTCGCTACAGTCCCTAATGAAGGGTTCCTTTCCTCCATAGCCTGTTTGCTGCACTGAAGCAGAGAAGTAAGAGGCATCAGCTCATGAATACCTTCTTTATGCAGCAACCATGAGTTCTATTTGATTGCTCAGCTGAGGAAACCTGAGGAGATCATGACATGAGGGGGTATATGGCTGCAGGCCACAGACTGCTTCATCACCTGAGCAGAGGAGCAATGGTATGCCCTCATAGACAACAAATTGAGACAAAACATAGAGTGAGGGTATCCCTGGGAACAGAAAAGCAAACCCAGAGAGAATTCCAGTGAGGACTTCCAAGGAAAAGCACAAAAAACAGCTTTAAGCAGCCATTGCATGGATCAGCTGGGACTGAAAAGAGAGCAGGTGAATGTTCTGTGAGACCATGGCTGCTCACCTTGGCTCCTCTCCTTCAAGATGCCCAGCAGAACCCAAAGAGCTGCAGAAGGGGCTCCAGCTCACCCCTAGGTACCCTGACCAACAGGCCTGCAATCATCTCTAAACAGGAACTTGGGGACGTCACTTAGAGTGTTCCAGCCCTGGGCTTCAAATGGTCCATCTGTTTGCTTGCAGTTCACATACAATGGTCCTCAGAGAAGACCAGGAGGAGAAATCAACTTTAGTGCTGCGGCTTTCTGCAGAAGGAAAGAAGATATGCAGGAAGCTCAGAGGGACAATGGTCCTGGAGAAGCTTTAAGACCTAGATGATCCCAGCTAAAAAGCAAGTAGAGGGACGGAAGGACAGTTGACCAGCAGTGCAAAGGTGCCTCAACATGGGTGCTGGTGCAGATGAACTGCTTTCTGCTTAAATCCCTTTATTCTAGGCTGAGCCTGGAGTGTAATTCAACCTCCTTCATTAAGGTCTGTCACGACGTCTGAAGACTGGATGACCCAGAAGAGCTCTTTAGGTCTATGGACTTTCTAAATGGGTTGATAAGAAGAGGAAGGGAAAGGGTTTGTTGAATTCTTCCACTCTTTTCTTTTGAAAACTCACTCAATCTGCAGGCTGAGAAAACAATAGAAAAATATAGACTCCATTAAGCTACTTAGAAGAAAAATCACTGCCTCTGGATCATTGAAGGCTGCCAGTTTTCTGCCAGTCTCACTCTATTTGTTCTAGCCTGAGAAAGAAAAGAGAAGAAAGGGGACGGAAAAGAAAAGACTCATAAGAGAAGAAAAACAACTGTGTGAAACACACTGAAATAACATGAGTTGCTCTGATTGTATTTCCCGGCAGAGAGCCCTTGGATCGTGTTCTGCGGAAGAGGGAAGAGCCTAATACAAATATGTAATGAAAGCAAAGCAAATATGCACCTTATCCCCTCCTCCAAAAATAATAGATTAAATCATTCCTGGAAATGGAGGGAGAATAATTTGTCTTTTCATGAACTACATGTGCCTGGAGATAGTTATTTGGAACAAGGAAAGAACTGAGATTTCCTCCCCATTCACACTGGCTCCCTCCACTCCTGTGATAGATGAGGATTCTTCCAGTATCCTCACGTTGACACTAGCCTCTGCATCCCATTGCTATGCGCTGTTGAGGTCCTAGCTTAGTGGTTGCTGCAAAGGAAAATATCCCCCTTAACATCACATTTCCTAGTGGAACATCCACTAAAGACCATCTACTAATGGCTTCTTTGAGGATGGTCTTCTGCAGTAGTGTTAGGTGGTCTTCCCTGTTTGTCTGAGATGAGACTTTCTTGGCACTGCCTTAAGTAGCACGGTCATGCCACTGTGTACAGAACTGCCACATACCCCAAAAGGCAATGATCTGCCTATAGATAGTCCAGAGAGAACAGTGTCAAAATTGATCAAGGTCATGGCAAAAATCTGCTCATGAAGAAGGATTAGCAAGGGCTCCAAGATGAATGTGAAGGGATGATAAAGGTATATTAGAAAATGATAGAGGGATCTTTTGTTCTTTCTGCCTCATAACACAAGAAAAAGGACAATTTCACAAGAAAAATTGAATTAAAAATGAGAAGCTGATAAAAGGAACTGTTTTTCTTTGGTGCTGTAACATCATGGGAACTTTTAGGGTAAAAAGCCTACTAAGCCAAAGGAAGAAGGTGGTGCATTCATGCAGCCTACAATAACTACAATAAGGGAATAGTCAATAAGACACCCTATTTGAGCATACCTGGTCAGCCATCTATTGATGTGCCTGTCAGCACTGAGCAAACCCAGGATCCATTCAGAAGATAGCAAAGGTGCTCCTTCAGCCTTTGCCAAAACTGAGTTACACTCTTCAGGTTCATGCAAAAGCAAATCCTTTGTCCAGACCCACAGCAGCAGCCCATGGTGGTACACATCTGGTAGAGTGGCACACAGGGCAGCATTTGCTAGGAGCTGTGATTTACCTGTTCCCCATTCCCTCACCCTGGTGCCACCAGAGCTGTGGAGATTATAGGAGATACAGAGGACTGTGCCAGGGGCCATATCCAACCTGCAATTCAGTCATCAAACCATTCCCTAACCCATAGTATAGCACTCAGATGGGACCAGACCACAGTCTGTACAAGACACCATATTTCCTGAATCTTCTCCTGCCTGTTGGTGTGTTTCCAGCACAGAAGAGCCCATCTCCCTCTGTGAGCCAGTGGGGACAGTGACTGCTGGCATTACATGCCAGAAAGCATGTAATAAGTTGTACAGGGCCACAAAAGGGTAAGGTCTTCAACGTTGGATGGAGATGAATGTGCACCAAAGAGTCAGCTACCATTAATGCCTATCCTTTGGCTGATGCAATGATGTTCTTTGTTTTAATTTCCCTCACAGGGAAAAACTTCTTCCTCATGACTCAGAGCTCATCTCAGCCTCCCCTCTGGCAGGTCAAAGCCATTCCCCTTGTCCTGTCCCTACAGGCCTTTGTAAAAAAATCCCTCTCCAGATTTCTTGTAGCCCCTCTTTATGTATTGGAAGGTTTCTCCTAGCTCTATCCAGGCATTGCTTTTACCATTTGGAAACACATCATTGCAGTGACCTATCCCCCCTGTAACATGTCACCACAGGGGTTCACACTTTGCCTGCCCTCCCTAGCCTTCAGCTCTCACTTACCTCCAGGCAAGGACTGGATGATTTCTCATAGGAATCAGAGGGAATAAAGAACAGAGGTAGGTGGCCACCCTCCTGTCTTTCATCTCTAAACTTCCACTGCTTCCCAGCTGCTTCTTCTGTTTATTTCTTATTCATTCCTGCCCAGAGGTGGCTGGAGATCACCACAGCTCAAAATCCTCCAATCCTTATACAAGCCAGAGATGAACCACCCTGCCTGCAGCTTCCAGCTCCTGGTCCTTACAGCCCATCTTCCCCTCCTCACTCAGCCCACAGCACTAAAGAAACCTCCAATCTGATACTGAGGGCAAGCCCCAGGCAGTGTTTCTGCTCTCCATCCAGGACAGCCTCAAACAGAAGCCAGAGAGGCTGGGGCCAGGCTGATGGTGCTGGCAGCAGCAGCCCTCAGGCATGCAGAGAAGTCAGTGGTGATGGAAAAACCTCAGAACAGGCCTGGGTTTGGAATAGGAGAGGACAGCTCTGATAAATTCCTCCTCCTCCCTCAAATGCCCCTGCTCAGCCAGTGACTCCCTGAGCTGACAGCACTGTCAGGGTACGGGGCCCCAGATGGAGATAAAGCATCCAAAGACTGGGATGAGGAGGGTAAATCAGTGTCAGCATCCAGGGGTGACCCAAAGCCTCCTCCAGTGCCTGGCATGAATGAATAGGGTCTGCTTTCTGTAGGGGTTTCTCATGTCCCATACCCCCAACCCCTGCTCATCACAGGGGTCATGATGATGCTGCTGTTTGTGGTCCCACTCAGAGGGATGCCACATCACCCCAGAGACATCTGTTCTCTCCCTTCTCCACGAGAAACCAATACTCAGGCTTCACGCCTGGAAGATCAGGGCTTATTTTGGCCTTCTCTAGCCACAAATAATAACAGCAGTGTTATGATTCCCTCTTCCCACTGTGCTGGCAAAAGTGAGAGCTGTAAGAGCAGAGGGTTATTAGCCCAGGTCTCTGCTGGATCCCCAAATGCCTCTGTGATGCACATCATTGTAAGAAACCCTCAGCCACATGGGGAGGGTGCAGTGGGTGAAGAGCAGCAGGCATTTGCACATAAAATGAGAGTCAGTGTCACAACAACTGGCTTCTGGGGAGCTGCATCCCGCAGTTCCCATGAAACCAGCTGCCAGATATGAAGAATTCTCATCGCAATATCCCAACTGCAGCTCCATCCTCCTGCCCTGCACAGTCACCCCCAATGCAACAAGCCAAATTCCCCCCCTTTTCCTTTCATGACTTCCTCCCCGCCCCCCCCAAGCAAATAACTCAGTGGCAAGGGGAGAAGACCACAGTGTCTCCAGGTGATGGGCAAACCCTGTTTATGGGGGTTCAACCTGCATCACTGGAGTAGTGAGAAGGAGGGAAACAGCAAAGCCCTCAGGGGGAGGTGTGCAGGGATGAGGGAAGGCTTGCAATTGACTGTAATACACCACACATATGCATGAGTCTGAATGAGACATCCCCTGCCAACACCACCCAGCCTGGCAGTGGTTCAGGTGTCCCCTCGATTCAGGTCCTGGCATCCAAGTCTCCACCATGGATTTTCTTTTCCCTTCTCTTCCCTTCCCCTTTCCCTTCTCTCTGTCTCCTCTTCTGGAAGCCGTTGTACTACGCTGGCAGCTTGCCACACTCGCGTCTGCCTCCCACTTCATTCCCATCTGCCATTGTTTCCAATCAGTTTAGGAAACAGTGCTGAGAACAATTAGAAAAGATAACGAGGAAGAATTACATAATTACAGGCCACAGCATCCAAAGCCTTTTCCCAGACTGAGCTTTGCCTGAGGGAGGGAGAGGGGCTTAATCACACTCTGTCTTTGCCTTAACTTGACTGTCACGAGATACCTAGCCCCGTCTGCAGCGGGACTCTGCAAGCTCCCAAAGGAAAGGGTTTCACCCCAAAAAGATAGTTGTCCTGGGTTTGGGAGAGAGGACTAGCCTTTCTTTCTCCCATGTCTTATCTGTTTCAGACTCAGTTCTGCCCAGCTGTCTCCCTGGATCACATCTGAGCAGCGTTCACCAGCGGCAAGAAGAAAGATGCTCAAGGAATTAATCTGCTCTCGAGGTCTCCAGTGGGCCTTATGCAATAGTCCCCAGCTAAGCAAGGATCCAATGTGCCAGCAGAAAGATAGCATGAAACTCCAAAGTGAAGAGACCAAGCAGCTCTGCACACTGGAACAAATCTGTGCCCATAGCACACGCATTGCCCTACCAAAACCTCTATCCCTCCAACCACATAAAAGCCATAGTTCTGGTTGTGTGCACCCATCTGTAGCTAACACACTGTCTACACCTGAGCATTCCTCTACCCCTCCTGACAAAGTCCTGCTTAATATTTCATAGAATGGGTTGTGTTGGAAGGGACCTTAAAGCTCATCCAGTTCCAACCCCATGTCATAGGCAGGGACACCTTCCACTAGAGCAGCTTGCTCCAAGCCCCTGTGTCCAACCTGGCCTTGAACACTGCCACGG